>JBAKBP010034499.1:0-20616 GCA_037953745.1 Lithodes maja | reverse complement strand
GGTGGTTGACAGTCCCTCACCAGACACACCTGTTAGTACACAGGTGGTTGACAGTCCCTCACCAGACACACCTGTTAGTACACAGGTGGCTGACAGTCCCTCACCAGACACACCTGTTAGTACACAGGTGCTTGACAGTCCCTCACCAGACACACCTGTTAGTACACAGGTGGTTGACAGTCCCTCACCAGACACACTAGCTGTTAGTACACAGGTGGCTGACAGTCCCTCACCAGACACACCTGTTAGTACACAGGTGGCTGACAGTCCCTCACCAGACACACCTGTTAGTACACAGGTGGCTGACAGTCCCTCACCAGACACACTTGTTAGTACACAGATGGCTGACAGTCCCTCACCAGACACACTTGTAAGTACACAGATGGCTGACAGTCCCTTAACAGACATATTTGTAAGTACACAGGTGGCTGACAGTCCCTCACCAGACACACTTGTTAGTACACAGATGGCTGACAGTCCCTCACCAGACACACTTGTAAGTACACAGATGGCTGACAGTCCCTTAACAGACATATTTGTAAGTACACAGGTGGTTGACAGTCCCTCAACAGACACACTTGTAAGTACACAGGTGGCTGACAGTCCCTCAACAGACACACTTGTAAGTACACAGGTGGCTGACAGTCCCTCAGCAGACACACTTGTAAGTACACAGGTGGCTGACAGTCCCTCAGCAGACACACTTGTAAGTACACAGGTGGCTGACAGTCCCTCACCAGACACACTTGTAAGTACTCAGGTCGATGTTCTGTGCTCCCATATTGTAAAGGAAATCTGGTACGATGACACTTAAGGAATAAGTTTTATTTATAATGATAGCCTGCTAATCACTTCTGTATTAAAAGTCAAATAATTCACAAATATTCTCGACCAACCTTACGTTATTATGGAAGCTTAATTATCCCTTCCATCGAAAACAGCAATCCTCACTACCACTCCACTCATTTGTCAGGACCTTGTAACCTCCATTAGAGTACCTTTAGACTTAGCAAGGCGGCACCCTCTACACATCCCTAATTGTATGCAAATTTAGACAACTGCATCCTGCTGTTCATTTAGGTTGTATACTATACAATCACATATAAGTTGGCTACATACAATACCGGTATTCTTTATTCACAATTTTGTGTATGTTTATTTTCTTTATTTTCCATATAAAAATAAAGTAGACGTGCCGTTTTGCCCAAAATCAAAACGGCATACCCAACTCTGCGATGGGTTACCATCATCACTACCAATACCATCATCAATCACAATCACCATCATCACTACTACTGCCATCATCACTACTAAGGTACAGGAAGGTACATGATATGTTTATTTCTTTTGGTAATAATGATCATCATTATTTCCATGTACAAACTTAGATGGGACCTGTTTGACTTCTTATATTGTTGAGGCCAAGGTGATGAGTGAGCACGATTTCATCCTCCGAAGCTGCAGGAATGTTTAACCCTTTCTCTACCGGCGACGACTGTTTTATTTGATATCCGCTACATCTAGACGATTCTATGAAGCTTAGGACGGATATATGGTAGCAAAAAGGATAAATTGAGATAGTCAAAGGAGTACAAAGGAGTACAAAGGAAATCAAGCAACAACAGATCTAGTGACCCTTCTACTGTAGGTTGCTTGTCCTCCAAAACACTGAGGATCAAGTGTCTGTGACCTTTAAATGAGTAGACGTCCTTCCTAAGCTGAACAAAGTCGTCTAACAGTTGCCAGAAATTAATGAAAAGTACATCACCGGTACATAAGGGGTTAATAGTTTCACTAAATATTTTCTCCGTCTAAGAAGATAAGGAGATTTTCACCGGACCAAACTTGATTAAACTGATAAGAACCCACCGTTCAGGCCTGGGGTATCATCATAGAGGCCGAACCCCAAGATCATCAGATAATTGCTACTGTCATGCTAACAAGACATAACAGGTTTATCTAATAATAACAATTTATAATTATATCCGCGATTGAGCAGTGTAGATTTTTTTTTTTTTTTTTTTTTTTTTTTTTTTTTTTTTTTTTTTTTTTAAACCGACAATGAACGGAGGAAGGAAACACACAGATAAAACAAAAAGGTCCATGTGCCTAAAGGCTTCCTCCATTCATAAACATTTTGTAACAACTGGATTTAAACTTTTGTAGATTGTAAGTTTGTGGAAAGCAACTCGAGGGAAATGAATTCCAAAGAGTAGTAGCTCTGGGGATAAATTAATTTTGATAAGCAGAAGTTCTGCATTGTGGAGGAGAAAGTGTGAATTCATGGGCGCTCTCAGCTGTCCTAGTTATACGGGGAAAGATGTGGAGAGGCGGCACAATTGAAGCAAGTTCCTCGGAACAATTGCTGTGAAAATATTTGTAGAATAATGCAAGGGATGCAACGTTTCTTCGTATGGATAATGTAGGAAGGTACTGTGTGATTGCAGGGTTATTGATTAATCTAATGGCTTTATTTTGAATTTTGTCCAACTGCCTCAATGCAACCATTCCACTTCCGCTCCACAGAGGTGAACAGTAATCCATCTGAGAACGCACATGACTTATATATTACGGCCAACTGCTCGTCAGTGAAGAATTCTCGAACTCTGTACAGGAGTCCCAGTTTTTTAGAGGCATTCTTAGCAATGCTTCTAACATAATGTGTCCAGCTCAAGTTAGTAGTTAATGTTACACCGAGAATGTCAATACTAGGGGAAGTGGGAATATTTACATCATTAAAAAATATATGGGAGTCAGTGAGATTCTGTCGGTTAGAAAATTGAATGTATTTGGTTTTCTGTGCATTAAAGGAAACTAGAACCGAAGACCGTATATTTATATATCAAAGTCTCTGGAAAGATTAATAATTGAAGATATATTTGTAAGTTATGTCGATTGTTCTCAGTATTACCACTTTGGTGAAGCTCGGTTGCTTCAAAAGAGAAAAAAATAATAGTTCTGTGGTAACTCAGAAATAATAGTTCTGTGGTAACTCAGAAATAATAGTTCTGTGGTAACTCAGAAATAATAGTTCTGTGGTAACTCATAAATAATAGTTCTGTGGTAACTCATAAATAATAGTTCTGTGGTAACTCATGAATAATAGTTTTGTGGTAACTCAGAAATAATAGTTCTGTGGTAACTCATAAATAATAGTTCTGTGGTAACTCAGAAATAATAATTCTGTGGTAACTCATAAATAATAGTTCTGTGGTAACTCAGGAATAATAGTTTTGTGGTAACTCATAAATAATAGTTCTGTGGTAACTCAGAAATAATAGTTCTGTGGTAACTCAGAAATAATTGTTCTGTGGTAACTCATAAATAATAGTTCTGTGGTAACTCAGAAATAATAGTTCTGTGGTAACTCAGAAATAATAGTTCTGTGGTAACTCATAAATAATAGTTCTGTGGTAACTCAGGAATAATAGTTTTGTGGTAACTCATAAATAATAGTTTTGTGGTAACTCATAAATAATAGTTCTGTGGTAACTCATAAATAATAGTTCTGTGGTAACTCAGAAATAATAGTTCTGTGGTAACTCAGAAATAATAGTTCTGTGGTAACTCAGAAATAATAGTTCTGTGGTAACTCAGAAATAATAGTTCTGTGGTATATCAGAAATAATAGTTCTGTGGTAACTCAGAAATAATAGTTCTGTGGTAACTCATAAATAATAGTTCTGTGGTAACTCATAAATAATAGTTCTGTGGTAACTCAGGAATAATAGTTTTGTGGTAACTCATAAATAATAGTTTTGTGGTAACTCATAAATAATAGTTCTGTGGTAACTCATAAATAATAGTTCTGTGGTAACTCAGAAATAATAGTTCTGTGGTAACTCAGAAATAATAGTTCTGTGGTATATCAGAAATAATAGTTCTGTGGTAACTCAGAAATAATAGTTCTGTGGTAACTCATAAATAATAGTTCTGTGGTAACTCATAAATAATAGTTCTGTGGTAACTCAGAAATAATAGTTCTGTGGTAACTCATAAATAATAGTTCTCTGGTAACTCAGAAATAATAGTTCTGTGGTAACTCAGAAATAATAGTTCTGTGGTAACTCATAAATAATAGTTCTGTGGTAACTCATAAATAATAGCTCTGTGGTAACTCATAAATAATAGTTCTGTGGTAACTCATAAATAATAGTTCTGTGGTAACTCATAAATAATAGTTCTGTGGTAACTCATAAATAATAGTTCTGTGGTAACTCAGAAATAATAATTCTGTGGTAACTCATAAATAATAGTTCTGTGGTAACTCAGGAATAATAGTTTTGTGGTAACTCATAAATAATAGTTCTGTGGTAACTCAGAAATAATAGTTCTGTGGTAACTCAGAAATAATAGTTCTGTGGTAACTCATAAATAATAGTTATGTGGTAACTCATAAATAATAGTTCTGTGGTAACTCAGAAATAATAGTTCTGTGGTAACTCATAAATAATAGTTCTGTGGTAACTCATAAATAATAGTTCTGTGGTAACTCAGGAATAATAGTTTTGTGGTAACTCATAATTAATAGTTCTGTGGTAACTCATAAATAATAGTTCTGTGGTAAATCAGAAATAATAGTTTTGTGGTAACTCATAAATAATAGTTCTGTGGTAACTCAGAAATAATAGTTCTGTGGTAACTCAGAAATAATAGTTCTGTGGTAACTCAGAAATAATAGTTCTGTGGTAACTCAAAAATAATAGTTCTGTGGTAACTCAGAAATAATAGTTCTGTGGTAACTCAGAAATAATAGTTCTGTGGTAACTCAGAAATAATAGTTCTGTGGTAACTCAGAAATAATAGTTCTGTGGTAACTCATAAATAATAGTTCTGTGGTAACTCATAAATAACAGTTCTGTGGTAACTCAGAAATAATAGTTCTGTGGTAACTCAGAAATAATATATAAAATTGTCTAACGGTATCCAGCAAAAAAGAGCTATATCGTGTTAATTGGATTAAATAAAATATCGGATTTGTTTGCCAGAGTTTAATGTAACCAAACTACTCCTATCGCTCTTGTTGACTGTAATAGTTTTCCAGCAGACGTTATTATTTACTGATAATAATAACACCAGATTTAACGAAAACATTTCCACTTTTTTAATAAACAACAAGGCATTAGAAGGGAATTACTTCTAATAAGTATTATAATTTATTATTGATACTTAGCCATTAATAGCAATAACTATAAGATAAATAATGCCTCGGTCTTGGTTGCTGGCCCAATACCAATTAAGAAGTGGTAGCCATGATATTAACAGCCCCACGGGCCACACGCAACCTCCACAAAGATAATCATAACATATAAAAGGAGATAAGCTAAATATTGTAACAGCATGGGACCTGAGGTGTGTGGTCTGTCGGCACACGTCGACTGCTACCCTTATAATTATTATCCACAACGCACGTCATTATGTAACACACGTTATGTTGTAACAAAAGTTGTCTCCCTGACGATAATTTGAAATTAGTAACTAGTATCAATCATTCTCAAAATGTTGATTTAATGTATCATCATTGTTCCTTTCAACATTTTATAACCAATCGATGGCGGATTAATCCGCTACATCCCGATTCTGTTATAGCCTGTTTTAAACAATCTCGCGGTGCAATGTCGTGTAGCCGTTTAGGTATCACAGACATGTTAGTTCATTGACCCTTGTTATGGAAGACACACCTATTTGCACGCATGGAGCTCATAAGTCGTATTGTAGCTCTTCTTCATTCAGTTGTACCATCTGAGCAATTCGACAAAGCTGCAAGTGAGTGTATGATGTCAATTGTGGAAAATGGGATTTGTAAATAAATGTTCTGTCTTGGTGTGGAACATTGTAAACGCAGCGAAACACCCCACTTAACGAGTGTAGCAGAAATCTGGCAGGTTCACTTTGTTCACTTTCGCTCTACAAACAACTTTAGTCTTAGTGTTCAATGTCGTGGAGGCAATCGCTTAGGAATAGTGCGCCAAATGTTCTGGAGACAACAACATTCAGCAAAACTACGTACTTAGCAAGTGTAGCGAAAATCCGGCAGGATCACTTTGTTAATTTTGGCTATGTGAACAACTTTGGTCTTAGTGTTCAATGTCGATGAGGCAGCCATTTAGGAGGAGTTGTGTGTCAAATATATCCGAAGACGACAAACCGCAGTGAAACAACAAACTTAGCGAGTGTAACTGAAATCCGGCAGGTTCACTTTGTTTATTTTGGCTGTGCGAAAATGTTTGGTCATAGTGTTCAATGTCCTTGAGGCATACAAATCCACTCCAACTTGGATGAGATCTATTTTATTTGTCTTAATTTTTTTTAGGCCATAGGCTATGGTGTAATGGTTAGAGTGTTTGAAATCTGTGTGTGGTAAACCAGGTTCGAATCCCTGTGGATCACATGCTTTCATAAATTTCGTTGGTAAGTGTTTGATATTGGAGTGAATGAATACAATAAATTATGTTAGATTTTATGAGACCAATAGAACCATTTTGTAATGCCCAACTGCCCCCTGATACTGCAGTTCGTATAGTAATTTCCTGTTTAACCTTGTGAGTCAACCAGCCATCAATCTCAAAGGGTTTTTTTCTAGATTATTAATTAGATAATTTCGGGAAAAAACACGAACCTCCATATAAATAATTTATAATGAATCAGTATTAACACAAAGTTGCATACAATTAAAATGAACCTACCAATGACTTAATTAAGTATCTTCCTCTCTAATAATACTTATGTTTGAAATTTGGATTGCCTCTTCTACGTTTCAGTTTTCATTCCTATTAACTTCCTGCAAGGGACTTACCCCATCCATCGCTCAGTGTCTAGGAAATAATGGCAAGTAGTGACTGCCTAGTGACTCCAGGTAGATGGTCAGATCTATTGAGAAGAAATCTTTTATCTTGTTGGTGTTCAATGGAGAAAAAAAAATACTTAACAGTAATTGGGCACCTTTTCACTGTCACACGTTTAGAGAGATTCGCATCTTGCATATATATAATTTTTCGGATGTCTTAAAAAGTCGAAGCAATGGGAAACACTTATGCAAGTCAGAAACTGGCAGTCAAAATTTGTGTTGAGAAATAAACTTCAAGTGTAGTTGGTTAACAAAACAAAAGAACATAAAATTCTCATGACAGAATTAATGATACGCAAGTAGTTGATTGTAGTTAACGTAATATTGAAAGGACGGTATCTGCGTATAGTAATTACATGATCCCAGGTAATGAAACAAAAACAAACATTTGTGATGTGCTTAGTACTGTACATTAATAGTTTATCGGTATCAAGCAAATATAATTGCTGTTCTTTAAACTAAGGTTGAATATCAATAAACGTTTTATGCTAGCATCAATACTCTTAATTAATGTGAAACAGTCAAATTCTCGGAAAAGCAGCATATCGATGAAAGAACAATCGATGTCGCCTGACAAAATAGGTATAACTGTGATTCAATTTTAATTTGAATATTAATTAAGTTATACGGGTGTTTCTTTATTCCAATAGTGTGTCCTCTCCTTTTATATATTAATTTATTATCATTTTAAATGTGTGTACGTTGTGTATGTGAAGTTCTGTTTGTTACATGATCAGCAAGGATATTTGTAATGTAAGATATAAAGTATAGAAGTGATATACTGTATGTTCCTAAACAGCAGATTAGTGGCAAACCTAGACACAACTAAGATGAGGTTATGAGAAAAAGGTATAACAAAATGTGAGTTAAATTAGCGACAGTGCAAGAAAACACTTATATAACACTCGTCTTAGTCATGCCGTGTGATAAACAAATGATGATGATGATGATGATGATGATGCCCACAAACATGCTCCCTCCTTGGCATGCTTTATGTCAGAACAAAATCATTTAAGGGGGCCCACCTCGTTTTTTTTCTTCTGTCTATGGGTTGTATCCATTCGGCCCCATTCAGCCTACTGTTTTAAGATGTTTATCCCCATTCAGTTGCCGATTTTTTCCTGGCGAGCGGCAGCGAGCCAGCATATTTAAACAAATGTTTTTGACTGAAGGCTAAATGTGTACATTTTTCGATAGAAAAACGTCTCCGGCGAAGCCGGATTTCTCCATACAATGCTGGTTCGCTGTCGCTCGCCAGGAAGAAATCGACACCTGGATGGGGATACAAATCTTAAAACAGTAGGCGGAATGGGGCCGAATGGATACAAGCCAGAGAAAGAGAGAAAAGGAGAGACAAATAGCAGGTAACCCCCCTTAAAATTACGAGGGCTATTGGTGGTAGGGCATGATGGAAGCCACGAGTGACTGACCTCGAGGGTGACATTGACAGACACTAATAACTAAGACTGAATGTCGGTGGTCTTGATCCAGAGTACACAGTGTTTTGTTGCTGTCGGGAGAGGTATATGTTGTTAGTGCCCGGGAGAACATTAAATTTGGTGTCTAGCAGCGTTGGTGGTAAGTCGGGTCTTCACACGTCAAACGGTGGCAGCTGTGGTTGTTGTTCGGTATTTTATCACGCTCCTAGTAGGTTTTTTTTTTTTTTTTTTTTTTTTTTTTTTTTTTTTTTTTGGATGAGGGAGTCAAAGGTAGAAATGCCTGTGACGAGAGCCTCCCCCAGAGTTGAAAGAGTGACAGGGCCAAAATCAAGGAATATTCGAACCAAAATGCCTGAATACACGGAGTTTGAAGCAATTTAAGTTAGGATGAGGATGTTGGGGGTCTTGGGGTTTTACGCACCAAACTGTTACGGTTTTGGATCGGTTTTCCGTATATTTTGTAATTCGTATCCTTAACCCCTTCTGTATCCGCGACTTCTTTTTAATTTTATCCTAGCTATATTTAACGGATTATCTGCAGTTTAAGATGGATCTGTGGTAGAAAGAGGGTTTAGTGAGATAGTTCCAAGCTGTTGATTGCTAGAGAATAAAATCATTTAGTAGTTGCCAGAATAAATAGAAAGGGATGTTACTGGAACTGAAAGGGTTGAGATGAGGATGTTGGGGTTCATAGTGTTTTATGCACCAAACTGTTACGGTTATGCACCAAACTGTTACGGTTAGGCACCTAACTGTTACGGTTATGCACCAAACTGTTACGGTTAGGCACCTAACTGTTACGGTTATGCACCAAACTGTTACGGTTAGGCACCAAACTGTTACGGTTATGCACCAAACTGTTACGGTTATGCACCAAACTGTTACGGTTATGCACCAAACTGATACGGTTATGCACCAAACTGTTACGGTTATGCACCAAACTGTTACGGTTATGCACCAAACTGTTACGGTTATGCACCAAACTGATACGGTTATGCACCAAACTGTTACGGTTATGCACCAAACTGTTACGGTTATGCACCTAACTGTTACGGTTATGCACCAAACTGTTACGGTTATGCACCAAACTGTTACGGTTATGCACCAAACTGATACGGTTATGCACCAAAATGTTACGGTTATGCACCAAACTGTTACGGTTATGCACCTAACTGTTACGGTTATGCACCAAACTGTTACGGTTATGCACCAAACTGTTACGGTTATGCACCAAACTGATACGGTTATGCACCAAACTGTTACGGTTATGCACCAAACTGTTACGGTTATGCACCAAACTGATACGGTTATGCACCAAACTGTTACGGTTAGGCACCAAACTGTTACGGTTAGGCACCAAACTGTTACGGTTATGCACCAAACTGTTACGGTAATGCACCTAACTGTTACGGTTATGCACCAAACTGTTACGGTTATGCACCAAACTGTTACGGTTATGCACCAAACTGTTACGGTTATGCACCAAACTGTTACGGTTATGCACCAAACTGATACGGTTATGCACCAAACTGTTACGGTTAGGCACCAAACTGTTACGGTTAGGCACCAAACTGTTACGGTTAGGCACCAAACTGTTACGGTTATGCACCAAACTGATACGGTTATGCACCAAACTGTTACGGTTAGGCACCAAACTGTTACGGTTATGCACCAAACTGTTACGGTTAGGCACCAAACTGTTACGGTTATGCACCAAACTGTTACGGTTATGCACCAAACTGATACGGTTATGCACCAAACTGATACGGTTAGGCACCAAACTGTTACGGTTAGGCACCAAACTGTTACGGTTAGGCACCAAACTGTTACGGTTAGGCACCAAACTGTTACGGTTATACACCAAACTGTTACGGTTATACACCAAACTGTTACGGTTATACACCAAACTGTTACGGTTATGCACCAAACTGTTACGGTTATGCACCAAACTGTTACGGTTATGGTTCGGTTTTGCGTATATATTATAAGTCGTATCCTTAATTAAAGGGGAGATTTCCACTTGAGGGATTTTTTTCTTGACCCCTTTCTCCCTCATGCTTAGCCCCATTGCTTTTGAGATTTTAAGACGCTCGCCTCCTTTAGTTTGGCGATTTTAACAACTTTCGCCCCATATCTGTCAATTTTAAGAACTTTCGTGGCATTTAGGTGTCGATTTTTTCCTGGCGAGCGACAGCGAGCCTGTAATTTGAGAGGAACCGGCCATCGGCCGGGACATTTTTCTACCAAAAAATTTGCAAATTTATCTTGAAAGGGGGTCTAGGGGGTGTAATTTTAAGCTTGATGGAGTTCTAGGGAAGAAACTAAATACCTCCCCTTAAACATGACCAAATGTTGCTTCCTGACTCTTGTCGAATGAAGAATTGTTTGCTTATGATATATAACGGATGTCACCAAGTCCTTAAAACTTGCAACTGATTCGTAAGTATTTTGCTAAGCCACGCCAAAGGATTCAATTTGATAAAACAAAATGAAATAATGGACGACTATCTTATAACGCATTCAGCAAACAAGATGATGGTGTAATAACATATAAAATTGTGAGCAGCAAATAACCCTCTTTCTTGGCTAGGGTCTGTTTATCTCATTCCAATCCATACGAGAAACAGTTTGTACAGGTAGCTCGTTGTGCTCTGCGTGCTTCACATGTCTCACTCCCTAGACTGGAACAAGACCTCACGGGCTTCACTGTTCATTGTAAAGCGGTGAATGTTAAGGCTCTCAGCCTATGCCCGAGAGGAAGTAAGTTGGAATATAGAAAAAAAAAAAAAAAAAAAAAAAAATATTACAGTAACGACGATGGTAGATCACTTTATGTAACATACCATACCTTTGCTATATAAATATTTACCCTTTCACGCACAGGACGCGATTAGTGCCCTTTCTGGGATACTTTAAAGCCTTTGTGACCATCACGGGTGTTTAGCAACCTTTAGTTTAGTTATCTCACCCTCTGCAGTTGTCTTTGAGTGAGCTGTGGGTAGAAAACTGATTTTGGAGAGGTAATTATGAGATTGAGATAACTCTATTTCTGAATGCTAAACGGCAACCCCTGAGTGCACAGGATAGCGAGAGGGTTAACTTACATATAACAGTGAAACAGAGAGCCTGTTGTATGGTCATTGTTCTTCACGCCAGACACCCTGATAAACACGGATTAAGGGGGGTGACCTGCCTTTTGTTCTCTCCTTTTCTCTCTTTCTCTGGCTTGTATCCATTCGGCCCCATTCAGCCTACTGTTTTAAGACGTGTATCCCCATCCAGGTGTCAATTGTTTACTGGTGAGCGGTAGCGTGCCAGCATATTTTAAAAACAAAAATTGACAGCAGGCTAAATTTGTACATTTTTCGGTAGAAAAATTTCTCCGGCGAAGCCGGATTTCTTCATATCCGGCTTCATATCGCTATCGCTCGCCAGGAAGAAATCGACACCTAAATGGGGATAAACGTCTTAAATTAGTTGGATGAATGGGGCCGAATGGATACAAGCCAGTGAGAGAGAGAAAAGGAGAAACATTTAAAAAGCAGGTCACCCCCCTTAAGTTGCATAGGACATTTACCGCTCGTGACAGGTAAAAAGCCTGATTCTCCTGTAAGAATATATCCTCTGACGTGGAGTAAGGGCCGGGGATACCCAAGTGCTCATTTCCAGAACTAATAATACGAGGGGCTCCAAATCAAGGGGAGAGGTATGATTTAATTTCGGCAAGATTCGTTCTGGGCGCATTGCTATCCAGTTTAACCCTTCTTGTGCCCACAATACAGTATTTTAAAGCCACACACATACACACACACACGCACACACACACACACACACACACACACACACACACACACACACACACACACACGTATACACACACACACACGTACTAAAAGATTTAAGAGGTCCCCTTAACCCTTTTAGTAAGGTTTTATTCCATTTTGTATATATTTGTTTAGTTTATACTTTGTTATTATTATTTTTAGGGTGAGGGCTGGTCCTATCCAGAGTGAGGTTTGGCATCCTCTACTCAACCTTAGCAGTTATGTCTGTCTCTTTTACTGTCCTATTTTCCCTTCTGGGGGCAGGGGGCTAGGAATCCCCCTCCCCATGCAAAAATATCCCACTAGACGAGACAGTGAGGGGCGAGGGAACGCAAAAGTGATTTCGGACCCTAGGAATTGGAACCTTAAATTAATTTTGTGTATCTGTTCGGGCTCTGTCTCGAGTCGGCCACTCCCACCAATGGGGAAACATGCAATACATACATATATTATTTTTAGTTATATTGTATGTGGACCAAAACAATAAACAGTATTTCCATTACTATATAAATGAGCTGTAACGATGGGCGTTTTATGAAACTTCAGGTTAAATTCACTTACGTACGGTCCGCACTGAAAGATCTTTGTGTGCAATACTGTGTACATTCAGACTGTAACATAATATCTAGTACACATAACATCAGAATAATCTAGGTGTATTTTAGAATATTTCAATCAATATGGCATACATTTTGGAATAATTTAATGATATCCAGTGGATATGTGTTAAGAAACTGAAACATTTCACATTGTAATACAAAACGATTATTAGACACCAATGATTGTGCCAATTCCGTAACTGTACGTGCAATTGTGTATTCCAAATATAAGACACCGGTTTTACAGTGACAATGTGACACACGTGGTAGTATAAATGTATTTATTATGATTGGGTTATGCGAATAAGTCAAAATGAACTGACATATAGACAGATAGTTCCCAGATCTCTATATTGTAAATTATCAATAGTTTTCAATTTACTCAGTGTTTGGTGAAGAGTGGATTGGGAGAACAAATATTAATAATTAGTCTCGCTCAAACGTTTCAGATTGCCTCTCCATATAGCTTTCTGATTTTACTTATACCTGCATTATACACCTTGCTCTCTTGTTCTTATATTACTTACCTGGATATAACGATAATTATGTAATTGATTATATTTATAATTATGAGATATCTACTGTATATTTGTATCTACAGTGGCTATCTACCCTTCTATCTTACCAGACGTGTATTTTTCTTTTGTTCTTATCTTTAATCTATTTAATCTATCCATCCCCGTCTCTCCCTGACCATACCTGTGTCTCCAGAATCATAATTACAAGATAATGAAATACCCCATAATTTACCTGTTAATAAGGGAGGGTCGTGGCTGGGTCAAACGGCTCCCTTCTTATATTTATACCCTTATAATTCTTTCATTCTTCTATCCTTCCATTCCGTTCACTGCTTTACCCTCCGTTCCTTGTTTCCACTTTATCTAGCCTATACCTCTCCTTTTCCTCGTCCACCATCCTTCTTTTTATTTATCTCACTTCTGGTTCTACGTATCCCTGTGTATTTTTATTTTCATTTAACTTTCTGTTCCCTCCGATACTTTTCCTAATGCCTACAATCACCTAACAATATCTTCCCTTAACTTATATTTAGCTGTTTCTTTATCTCACTCTCTTTCTTACGTCAATGTTGCTTTTGTTTTCAATTTCAAGTGTTTCTAATTGTATTCACTATTTTTTTCTCCATTCATTTGTCCTGTTCCTTAATCTTGCGGCTATCCAAAGTTTCAATGCACATAAGTTATGGTTATGTGTATAGCTAACTATTTAAGAATATATTCAACTTAGGAATAGCATAAAATTTTTAAAATGGCCTCAAGTATTTAGAAATAATTTCAAGACATTTGTGTCTCCATCCGGTTGACAATAGACAATGATGTGGAGATGGAAGACTCGTTTATTGAAAGACTATTTAATCGTAATAATTATACCAATGTAATTGTATGTATCCATAGTCGTTTCCTTTTACTTTATTATTGTTTTCCCTCGCACTTCCGCACAGTCTAATGTCTTGTACCGAATAACAGTAATCAAATAACGTCAGTGATTCGTCTGTATGACTATAAGAGTATTTATGGTTTATACATCCCTTTCTAAGTTAATTATATTGAAACTTACACAAATATAATGATTGTAGTTAGGGTTTCCAAAAAATGGCAGCTTAGTAAATATCGTTGAAGAATTGGACTAGTTTGTCATATCTATCTATATTAATTTACTGTACTTAATCTCAACCCTTTTAAATTGATGTTTGGAGGTAGAATAAGTAAAAAATAACCCAATAAACACAATAGTACAATTTTAAAATATATATTATACAGTGTATTTCAAAACCCCCACAAAGAATACCAAATATTACATAGCGAGCTAATAACAAATATATTTAAAAACTTTAATTCAAGACTTATGATAAACAAAATTGTGGATGCTATTAAAATGCGTTATCGTATTGATATGATGTTGCTTGGGCTTCAATGGTTAGCAAATTCGGCACACAACCAACGGCTTCTGGCTTCAATTTCCAAACAGTCTCCTCACAGCCAATGCACTATACAGGAATCTGGAATAAGTGGATATATATGACGTCCCGGAACCGGGGAGGCAATCCGTGGTAATGTGGATAATATGCAAAAATACGAGTCTGGGTAGCTCACCTAGCGCATGTGTTATAGGGCAAAGTAGCTCACCTAGCGCATGCATCATAGGGCAAAGTAGCTCACCTAGCGCATGTGTTATAGGGCAAAGTAGCTCACCTAGCGCATGTGTTATAGGGCAAAGCCAAGGAAATAAGAGCCAAGATAATGTGCAGCATAGAGTACTCCCTCATACCTTTACATTTACTGTAAAATTAACATTATATAAGTGGTGTTTGTTATAAATTAACATTATATAAGTGGTGTTTGTTATAAATTAACATTATATAAGTGGTGTTTGTTATAAATTAACATTATATAAGTGGTGTTTGTTATAAATTAACATTATATAAGTGGTGTTTGTTATAAATTAACATTATATAAGTGGTGTTTGTTATAAATTAACATTATATAAGTGGTGTTTGTTATAAATTAACATTATATAAGTGGTGTTTGTTATAAATTAACATTATATAAGTGGTGTTTGTTATAAATTAACATTATATAAGTGGTGTTTGTTATAAATTAACATTATATAAGTGGTGTTTGTTATAAATTAACATTATATAAGTGGTGTTTGTTATAAATTAACATTATATAAGTGGTGTTTGTTATAAGTGATTGAAAACAAAGCTAATTTTAAAAATAATAAAATAAAACATAATGCAAATATATTATGCAGTTCTAAAGCTAGGTCAGTCTCATATCCAACTATTATGCATTAAAACTTTGCCACATTTTTCCATCTCGGACCTAGGAGAGAGAGAGAGAGAGAGACAGACAGACAGATAGACAGACTTCTCAAACCACCTTATTTTCCTACAGCCGTTTCATCCCAGTCCTCCACAACTTGTACTACCAATAATAACCACCCCAGATCTTCCAGCCCGTCTCCCTGTACGTCCCATAATTGGATCAAACCTGTAATTCGCAAATGTCCAAAGTAATGTAATGGTTGTGGCTGATAGTTGGGCGACGTGTCATTGGCCAGAGTTGTGTTATTACCTGGTATATAATGTTCAGTCCTCCCTCAGGTGTATGTTGTGTCTGGACCATGGTTGTATATAATGTTCAGTCCTCCCTCAGGTGTATGTTGTATCTGGACCATGGTGGTATATAATGTTCAGTCCTCCCTCAGGTGTATGTTGTATCTGGACCATGGTTGTATATAATGTTCAGTCCTCCCTCAGGTGTATGTTGTATCTGGACCATGGTTGTATATAATGTTCAGTCCTCCCTCAGGTGTATGTTGTATCTGGACCATGGTTGTATATAATGTTCAGTCCTCCCTCAGGTGTATGTTGTATCTGGACCATGGTTGTATATAATGTTCAGTCCTCCCTCAGGTGTATGTTGTATCTGGACCATGGTTGTATATAATGTTCAGTCCTCCCTCAGGTGTATGTTGTATCTGGACCATGGTTGTATATAATGTTCAGTCCTCCCTCAGGTGTATGTTGTATCTGGACCATGGTTGTATATAATGTTCAGTCCTCCCTCAGGTGTATGTTGTATCTGGACCATGGTTGTATATAATGTTCAGTCCTCCCTCAGGTGTAAGGTTGTATCTGGACCATGGTTGTATATAATGTTCAGTCCTCCCTCAGGTGTATGTTGTATCTGGACCATGGTTGTATATAATGTTCAGTCCTCCCTCAGGTGTATGTTGTATCTGGACCATGGTTGTATATAATGTTCAGTCCTCCCTCAGGTGTATGTTGTATCTGGACCATGGTTGTATATAATGTTCAGTCCTCCCTCAGGTGTATGTTGTATCTGGACCATGGTTGTATATAATGTTCAGTCCTCCCTCAGGTGTATGTTGTATCTGGACCATGGTTGTATATAATGTTCAGTCCTCCCTCAGGTGTATGTTGTATCTGGACCATGGTTGTATATAATGTTCAGTCCTCCCTCAGGTGTATGTTGTATCTGGACCATGGTTGTATATAATGTTCAGTCCTCCCTCAGGTGTATGTTGTATCTGGACCATGGTTGTATATAATGTTCAGTCCTCCCTCAGGTGTATGTTGTATCTGGACCATGGTTGTATATAATGTTCAGTCCTCCCTCAGGTGTATGTTGTATCTGGACCATGGTTGTATATAATGTTCAGTCCTCCCTCAGGTGTATGTTGTATCTGGACCATGGTTGTATATAATGTTCAGTCCTCCCTCAGGTGTATGTTGTATCTGGACCATGGTTGTATATAATGTTCAGTCCTCCCTCAGGTGTATGTTGTATCTGGACCATGGTGGTATATAATGTTCAGTCCTCCCTCAGGTGTATGTTGTATCTGGACCATGGTGGTATATAATGTTCAGTCCTCCCTCAGGTGTATGTTGTATCTGGACCATGGTTGTATATAATGTTCAGTCCTCCCTCAGGTGTATGTTGTATCTGGACCATGGTTGTATATAATGTTCAGTCCTCCCTCAGGTGTATGTTGTATCTGGACCATGGTGGTATATAATGTTCAGTCCTCCCTCAGGTGTATGTTGTATCTGGACCATGGTGGTATATAATGTTCAGTCCTCCCTCAGGTGTATGTTGTATCTGGACCATGGTTGTATATAATGTTCAGTCCTCCCTCAGGTGTATGTTGTATCTGGACCATGGTTGTATATAATGTTCAGTCCTCCCTCAGGTGTATGTTGTATCTGGACCATGGTGGTATATAATGTTCAGTCCTCCCTCAGGTGTATGTTGTATCTGGACCATGGTTGTATATAATGTTCAGTCCTCCCTCAGGTGTATGTTGTATCTGGACCATGGTTGTATATAATGTTCAGTCCTCCCTCAGGTGTATGTTGTATCTGGACCATGGTTGTATATAATGTTCAGTCCTCCCTCAGGTGTATGTTGTATCTGGACCATGGTTGTATATAATGTTCAGTCCTCCCTCAGGTGTATGTTGTATCTGGACCATGGTTGTATATAATGTTCAGTCCTCCCTCAGGTGTATGTTGTATCTGGACCATGGTTGTATATAATGTTCAGTCCTCCCTCAGGTGTATGTTGTATCTGGACCATGGTTGTATATAATGTTCAGTCCTCCCTCAGGTGTATGTTGTATCTGGACCATGGTTGTATATAATGTTCAGTCCTCCCTCAGGTGTATGTTGTATCTGGACCATGGTTGTATATAATGTTCAGTCCTCCCTCAGGTGTATGTTGTATCTGGACCATGGTTGTATATAATGTTCAGTCCTCCCTCTGGTGTATGTTGTATCTGGACCATGGTTGTATATAATGTTCAGTCCTCCCTCAGGTGTATGTTGTATCTGGACCATGGTTGTATATAATGTTCAGTCCTCCCTCAGGTGTATGTTGTATCTGGACCATGGTTGTATATAATGTTCAGTCCTCCCTCAGGTGTATGTTGTATCTGGACCATGGTTGTATATAATGTTCAGTCCTCCCTCAGGTGTATTATGTTGTATCTGGACCATGGTTGTATATAATGTTCAGTCCTCCCTCAGGTGTATGTTGTATCTGGACCATGGTTGTATATAATGTTCAGTCCTCCCTCAGGTGTATGTTGTATCTGGACCATGGTTGTATATAATGTTCAGTCCTCCCTCAGGTGTATGTTGTATCTGGACCATGGTTGTATATAATGTTCAGTCCTCCCTCAGGTGTATGTTGTATCTGGACCATGGTTGTATATAATGTTCAGTCCTCCCTCAGGTGTATGTTGTATCTGGACCATGGTTGTATATAA
This sequence comes from Lithodes maja, assembly GCA_037953745.1. Classification (NCBI taxonomy): domain Eukaryota; kingdom Metazoa; phylum Arthropoda; class Malacostraca; order Decapoda; family Lithodidae; genus Lithodes; species Lithodes maja. The sequence goes on along the minus strand of JBAKBP010034499.1, from coordinate 2,093 downwards.
TGTTCAGTCCTCCCTCAGGTGTATGTTGTATCTGGACCATGGTTGTATATAATGTTCAGTCCTCCCTCAGGTGTATGTTGTATCTGGACCATGGTTGTATATAATGTTCAGTCCTCCCTCAGGTGTATGTTGTATCTGGACCATGGTTGTATATAATGTTCAGTCCTCCCTCAGGTGTATGTTGTATCTGGACCATGGTTGTATATAATGTTCAGTCCTCCCTCAGGTGTATGTTGTATCTGGACCATGGTTGTATATAATGTTCAGTCCTCCCTCAGGTGTATGTTGTATCTGGACCATGGTTGTATATAATGTTCAGTCCTCCCTCAGGTGTATGTTGTATCTGGACCATGGTTGTATATAATGTTCAGTCCTCCCTCAGGTGTATGTTGTATCTGGACCATGGTTGTATATAATGTTCAGTCCTCCCTCAGGTGTATGTTGTATCTGGACCATGGTTGTATATAATGTTCAGTCCTCCCTCAGGTGTATGTTGTATCTGGACCATGGTTGTATATAATGTTCAGTCCTCCCTCAGGTGTATGTTGTATCTGGACCATGGTTGTATATAATGTTCAGTCCTCCCTCAGGTGTATGTTGTATCTGGACCATGGTTGTATATAATGTTCAGTCCTCCCTCAGGTGTATGTTGTATCTGGACCATGGTTGTATATAATGTTCAGTCCTCCCTCAGGTGTATGTTGTATCTGGACCATGGTTGTATATAATGTTCAGTCCTCCCTCAGGTGTATGTTGTATCTGGACCATGGTTGTATATAATGTTCAGTCCTCCCTCAGGTGTATGTTGTATCTGGACCATGGTTGTATATAATGTTCAGTCCTCCCTCAGGTGTATGTTGTATCTGGACCATGGTTGTATATAATGTTCAGTCCTCCCTCAGGTGTATGTTGTATCTGGACCATGGTTGTATATAATGTTCAGTCCTCCCTCAGGTGTATGTTGTATCTGGACCATGGTTGTATATAATGTTCAGTCCTCCCTCAGGTGTATGTTGTATCTGGACCATGGTTGTATATAATGTTCAGTCCTCCCTCAGGTGTATGTTGTATCTGGACCATGGTTGTATATAATGTTCAGTCCTCCCTCAGGTGTATGTTGTATCTGGACCATGGTTGTATATAATGTTCAGTCCTCCCTCAGGTGTATGTTGTATCTGGACCATGGTTGTATATAATGTTCAGTCCTCCCTCAGGTGTATGTTGTATCTGGACCATGGTTGTATATAATGTTCAGTCCTCCCTCAGGTGTATGTTGTATCTGGACCATGGTTGTATATAATGTTCAGTCCTCCCTCAGGTGTATGTTGTATCTGGACCATGGTTGTATATAATGTTCAGTCCTCCCTCAGGTGTATGTTGTATCTGGACCATGGTTGTATATAATGTTCAGTCCTCCCTCAGGTGTATGTTGTATCTGGACCATGGTTGTATATAATGTTCAGTCCTCCCTCAGGTGTATGTTGTATCTGGACCATGGTTGTATATAATGTTCAGTCCTCCCTCAGGTGTATGTTGTATCTGGACCATGGTTGTATATAATGTTCAGTCCTCCCTCAGGTGTATGTTGTATCTGGACCATGGTTGTATATAATGTTCAGTCCTCCCTCAGGTGTATGTTGTATCTGGACCATGGTTGTATATAATGTTCAGTCCTCCCTCAGGTGTATGTTGTATCTGGACCATGGTTGTATATAATGTTCAGTTCCTCCCTCAGGTGTATGTTGTATCTGGACCATGGTTGTATATAATGTTCAGTCCTCCCTCAGGTGTATGTTGTATCTGGACCATGGTTGTATATAATGTTCAGTCCTCCCTCAGGTGTATGTTGTATCTGGACCATGGTTGTATATAATGTTCAGTCCTCCCTCAGGTGTATGTTGTATCTGGACCATGGTTGTATATAATGTTCAGTCCTCCCTCAGGTGTATGTTGTATCTGGACCATGGTTGTATATAATGTTCAGTCCTCCCTCAGGTGTATGTTGTATCTGGACCATGGTTGTATATAATGTTCAGTCCGGGGTCCCCTCAGGTGTATGTTGTATCTGGACCATGGTTGTATATAATGTTCAG
>JBAKBP010034498.1:0-20618 GCA_037953745.1 Lithodes maja | reverse complement strand
AACAAACCCCAACCACAACCACCACACAACCACCCCACCCCCACACCCCACCCCACCACCAACCCCCCCACCCACCCCCACCACCCCCACCCACCACCCCCCAACCCCACCCACCACCCCACCCCCCACCCCACCCCCAACAACCCCCCCCCCCCCCACCCCCCACCCCAACCACCACCCCCCACCCCCCCACCCCACCACCCCCCCCACCCCCCACCACACCAACCACCCCACCCCCACCCACCAACCCCCCCCACCCCCCCCCCACCCAACCCCCCCCCCCCCACCCCACACCCCACCCCCCCCCACCCCCACCCCACACCCCACCACCACACCCCACCCACCCACCCAACCCCACCCCACCCCCACACCCCCAACCCCACCCCCACCCCACCCCCAACACCCCACCCCCACCCCACCCCCAACCCCACCCCACCCCACCCACACCACCCACCCCCACCCCCCACACCCAACCCCACCCCCCACCCCACCCACACCACACCCCCACCCCCCCACCCACACCACCCCCCCCCACCACCCAACCCACCCCACCCCACCCCACCCACCCCCACACCACCCACCCCCCACCCCACCACACCACCCCACCCCCACCCCCACCCACCCCCCCACACCCCACCCCCACCAACCCACCCACCCCACCCCCACCCACCACCAACCCCCCACCCCCCACCCACCCACCAACCCCCCCACCCCCACCCACACCCAACCCACCCCCACCCCACCCAACCAACCCCACCCCCCACCCCACACACCAACCCCCCCACCCCCCACCAACCACCCCACCCCCACCACACCCAACCCCACCCCACCCACCACACCCAACCCACCCCACCCCACCCAACAACCCCCCCACCCCCACCCACACCAACCCCACCCCCACCCACCACACCAACCCCACCCCCACCCCCACCCAACAACCCACACCCACCACCCACACAACCCACCCCACCCCCCACCCCCAACCCACACCCACCACCACCCCCACCCAACCAACCCCAACCCCCACCCCACACCACCCACCACCCACCCCCACCCACCCAACCCACCCCCCAACCCCCACCCACCCCAACCCACACCACCCACCCACCCCACCCCACCACCCCAACCCACACCCACCCCCCACCCACCACCAACCACCCCACCCCCACACCAACCCAACCCAACACCCCACCCCACCACCCAACCACCCCACCCCCACACCAACCACACCCCACCACCCACACCCACCCAACACCACCCCCACCCCAACACCACCCCCCAACCCACCCACCCCACCCACCACCACCCCACCCCACCAACACCACCCCACCCCACCACACCAACACACCCCACCCCCACCCACCCAACCCAACCCCCACCACCCAACCACACCCCACCCACCCCAACCACCACCCAACCACCCACACCCACCACCCACCCACACCAACCCAACCCCACCCCAACCACACCAACCCACACCAACCACCCCAACCACAACCAACCCACCCCAACCACACCCACACCAACCACACCCACCACACCACACAACCCAACCACACACCACACCACACCAACCCACACCCCACCCACACCAACCCAACCCCAACACACCACCACCAACCCACACCCAACACCAACCACACCCACACAACCACACCAACCACCCCACCCAACACACCAACCCACCCCACAACACAACCCACCACACCAACACAACACCACCCCACCACCCAACACACACCAACCCCCAACACCCCACACCCCAACACCACACCAACACACACAACACAACCTCCCCTTCACAAACACTACACAACCACTCCTTCACAAACACTACACATACCTCTCCTTCACTAACACAACACAACCTCCCTTCACTAACACTACACATACCTCCCCTTCACTAACACTACACATACCTCACCTTCACTAACACTACACATACCTCTCCATCACTAACACTACACACACCTCTCCTTCACTAACACTACACATACCTCTCCTTCACTAACACTACACATACCTCTCCTTCACTAACACTCACATACCTCTCCTTCACTAACACTACACATACCTCTCCTTCACTAACACTACACATACCACCCCTTCACTAACACTACACATACCTCTCCTTCACTAACACTACACAACCTCTCCTTCACCAACACAACACATACCTCCCCTTCACTAACACTACACATACCTCTCCTTCACTAACACTACACATACCTCTCCTTCACTAACACTACACATACCTCTCCTTCACTAACACTACACATACCTCCCTTCACTAACACTACACATACCTCTCCTTCACTAACACTACACATACTCTCCTTCACTAATACTACACATACCTCTCCTTCACTAACACTACACATACCTCTCCTTCACTAACACTACACATACGTCTCCTTCACTAACACTACACATTCCTCTCCTTCACAAACACTACACATACCTCTCCTTCACTAACACTACACATACCTCTCCTTTACTAACACTACACATACCTCTCCTTCACTAACACTACACATACCTCTCCTTCACCAACACTACACATACCTCTCCTTCACTAACACTACACATACCTCTCCTTTACTAACACTACACATACCTCTCCTTCACTAACACTACACATACCTCTCCTTCACTAACACTACACATACCTCCCATTCACTAACACTACACATACCTCTCCTTCACTAACACTACACATACCTCTCCTTCAAAAACACTACACCTACATCTCCTTCACTAACACTACACATACCTCCCCTTCACTAACACTACACATACCTCTCCTTCACTAACACTACACATACCTCCCCTTCACTAACACTACACATACCTCTCCTTCACTAACACTACACATACCTCTCCTTCACTAACACTACACATACCTCTCCTTCACTAACACTAAACATACCTCCCCTTCACTAACACTACACATACCTCTCCTTCACTAACACTACACATACCTCTCCATCACTAACACTACACACACCTCTCCTTCACTAACACTACACATACCTCTCCTTCACTAACACTACACATACCTCTCCTTCACTAACACTGCACATACCTCTCCTTCACTAACTCTACACATACCTCTCCTTCACTAACACTACACATACCTCCCCTTCACTAACACTACACACACCTCTCCTTCACTAACACTACACGTACCTCTCCTTCACCAACACTACACATACCTCCCCTTCACTAACAGTACACATACCTCTCCTTCACTAACACTACACATACCTCTCCTTCACTAATACTACACATACCTCTCCTTCACTAACACTACACATACCTCCCCTTCACTAATACTACACATACCTCTCCTTCACTAACACTACACATACCTCTCCTTCACTAATACTACACATACCTCTCCTTCACTAACACTACACATACGTCTCCTTCACTAACACTACACATACCTCTCCTTCACTAACACTACACATACCTCTCCTTCACTAACATTACACATACCTCTCCTTTACTAACACTACACATACCTCTCCTTCACTAACACTACACATACCTCTCCTTCACCAACACTACACATACCTCTCCTTCACTAACACTACACATACCTCTCCTTTACTAACACTACACATACCTCTCCTTCACTAACACTACACATACCTCTCCTTCACTAACACTACACATACCTCCCATTCAATAACACTACACATACCTCTCCTTCACTAACACTACACATACCTCTCCTTCACTAATACTACACATACCTCTCCTTCACTAACACTACACATACCTCCCCTTCACTAATACTACACATACCTCTCCTAAACTAACACTACACATACCTCTCCTAAACTAACACTACAAATACCTCTTGTTACGACCGGGCACTCGGGTACACTAGGGCTCTTACACAGGACTCGAGTATGGCTCGCTGCCACAACGGAAACACACGATCCCAACCCCAGAGTACTGCCAGCCGAACAAAAAACGCCACTACCCTCCAGAGTTCTATCTGCTATAACTGGGTATACAAGAACTCGGTACTAGCGTTTCACACAACAGACTAATAACAAGACGGGAGTTATCTAGTCTGGTCAACAATCAAACAAAGAAGAAAGTACTACAACACTAAAGAATAGTGTTGGCCGAAGCCGAAGTAATCCACCCTTGAACTAAGAACTTAAGAAGTCCTCCACCCTCTACTTCGGATCGGCACTATTACGTTACGTTAAACAATAGTCCTCGAGCATCAAGCAAGGAATCTTCTGATAAGTTAGATGCTTCTCGAATACTCATAAGAAGTAAGTATCGGATTTTGAACAGCAATTTAATGAATAACTCACTGGTAATTAAAGGCTTTAAATTGACATAAGAAGAATTATAAGAATAAGCAATAGGATATGGCAAACATTAAGAAGAAGTACTCCGACAATGCACTGGCAATAGCCTACTAAGATTGTGCTCGTGGGCCACTAATCTCTGAAGTAGCTAAGCGTGCCACACATGAAATCAATAGTGCATAAACAATAATATACATAAGGAGAAGCTTCAATACTATGCTGTATCTGCTGGTCGAGCAAAGTCTAGCTGGGATACATAAGGTTAAGAGACAATGGCTGAGCAAGCGGCTCGTAGCCTAGCGAGGTCCTTAAGACTGTGCGGCCAAATTACGTTAATTGACGGGATGCTCTCTTGAGAGATCCAGATCACTAGTATCTGGTTCTCTCCTGGCGATCCTCTCAAAGTCAAGCAAAATGAGATAGCACAGTGTTGGGTGGCAGAGGCAAAAGCCCTCACTCGCAACACAGTGCTAAACTCCCACGGTACACAGTCAGAAAGACCACCTAGGCGTTCCACGTCTCCGTTGCAATTGTACTGGTTCAACCGCAACCTAGTACTCATAGGAAATCACAACTCCGAAACCCTATCCCAGTCTAGCATTGCCTAAACCAGCAGAAAACAGGAACATGAATAATCGCACACAGGGAAATGCATATACGAGTGCAACAAACATCAATCAATCCTATTCTAGTTAACCCTTCCAAAAATAGGCTATCTAACAGGCACTTATCTCGTGAGAACTCAAGCGATAATACTTTGGCTGACTAAATCTGCACCAAAGGGGTCATTGGTTAAAAAGGGACGAGAAGAGAAGAAGATAGGCTGTTCAGAGAGTAGAGAAAGTTCACATCAGTCGGAAGAATATGGATAGTTGCAAGGGATATGAGAAGTCGCTCTGCCTGATGAGTTCTAAAGAATTGTGGCGAGGACCTCTCCTTTTTATACTCGGCCCTCTAGCGGCATATCGCAAACTACTACGGACCGCCCACTGACAATCATTACATAATATTCTCTCTCAATCTGGGATCGACAAAGGATTTCCCACGCGCTTGAGGAGGGAGGAGGGAGGAGGGAGGAGGGAGGGAGGGAGGCCTACCTACCTCGTGGCGCGCTCCCGGGCCGTCGTTACATAACTCTCTCTCTCATCATTATAAATAAGTCCCACACACAATACTTATATCTAATGATATAAAATAGAACTCGTTGACTTAGAAGAAAACAAAATACATAATTATAATACTTATAGTACAACGGTTCACATAAACTGAGTTAGGAAACTCTACACAGACTACAGCCAAAGTTCCTGCCCTGACGATCCTAGCGAGAGTGGGGTCTGACTGAGCGTTCTGTACAGCATGCTCATACTCGGCATGCGTCACACCTCCCCCAAGATTTTACTTGCTCAACCCTGAGCTAAAATCTGATATACAGAACCCCATCAAACCCCTCACACCCAGCGACCGCATGGCACTAAAACAACGCTGAGTTTAACACTAAAACACATCTTATAAAAAAAAAATTCACATTTCATAACTCCTCCCAACAATAGTAAAAGACATAATATCATGCTCCCAGAGCGAGCTTACAGCAGCTCAGCCGTTTGATAGTTCGTGGACTACTCAAACTCTATAGGCTATGACAAACTTATACAATTATCTATATAAAAAAAGAAAGAGTTTTTATATGATTTTTATATTTTAATATGTTTTTTCCGGCTGCACTATAAGGGCAGCCTATTTTCTTCTATACCAAACGCTCAACAATCCTGCTTTACGACCCAATACGCTGGGCTACAACCGCGAGCCAACAAGCACCAAGCGCAAAATACTATTCAAACTAAAGCAGGAGGCTACCCGTGTGTCAATCTACCCAGGATCATATACCCTTGAACGACCATCTGCAACCACGTTGTCACAACCGGCAATATGGCGTATGTCCAGGTTATATACCAATAACCTTAGTGACCACCTGGTCAGCCTCATATTCCGATTGTGAAACTGGTCCAAGAACTTGAGAGGGTGATGATCTGGGTAAACTACAACAACCGGACCATAGGCTGGAACATAGACCTCGAAATGCCCCAGCGCATCATCGTCCTTTTCACTTTCATTCATCAGGTTCTGAAACGTTGCTAGTGCATTCTTAAGTCCGTCAGGCATAACATTGCACTGGTAGGTACTCCCGTCCACAACAAAACCACATACCTCTTTAGCACGCTCGGACAAAGTTACAAGCAACGACCACTCACGACATTCCTTATCCCTCAGACCCTTCGTCCACACGTAATCCAGCTCTGCTTGCACCATGGGCTGTCGAGCAGGATTTATACGGTAGGGAATTAAACTGAGCCTTGCACTATCTCCAGCCTGCATGTCGGATTCTACCCCGTACATCAGGCCTGGAGAAGCAACAAACATGCGAAAGTACTGCCATAGCCTAGTAAATAACTGCCTTGCACTGTCTCCACGAACAACATGCCTAGTGCCCTCCCACAACCCAGCCGAGACCGCAGCTTCTAACCTGTAGTCTCCCTCCTTCTCCACCTTCGTCCCTAGAACAGCCAGGTCATGAGAGGGACAATCAGTACCACCCGTGCAGTCACTCCCACAGTTCATTATTGCTAAGGCTTCCCCGCCGATACCGTACATGCGCACCCCCGCATTCCTTGTGACGACATCTGCCTGCGCAGCATCACCGCTTTCAGCGACATGGCCAGATACAGTCGGTCTATGGTAGGGCTGTTGCATTAGACTAGAGCAGCTTTGGGAGGCTATGCGACGACCGGGCACTGCGATACCACAGCCGACCTTACCAATCTGCTCAATGTCCTCCTTTTGACCACCACCCTTGGCAGCCATGGGTCGACCCTGACCTGGCAACCATGCCAAAGCCTCGTCGCCCACCTTAAACCACCGAAACAACGAGGCTAACGGTCTTTCAACAGTCACGTGACCTGCCCGTGGAACATCTTGCACCGCCCGAGTTGTGAGACTCAGGGGCTCGGCACAACCAGTGGGGTATGAACCGAGCTGGTGCTGGAGTGCTGCACACTGCTGCTCAGGCAGGTGCTCTAGCGCTTCCACAGCCACCAGACTCGTGTCCCCCGCCCACGGCTCCGCCGAGACATAACAATCCCTTCTCTTCTCCACCTGTGCCCTACTACCCCCCTCTCCTTCTCCACCTTGGCCGCGGCAGACCAACGCAGGGACAGCAGGATGCTCAGGTGGTTGCCTCACAAACTCCTCCAACAGGTTCACATGACATGCTTCCCCGTCCTCGTGTTTGATCTAGACAGCACCATTACCACACTTCTGAACTTCCGGATCCTCCAACTGCAGTTTACAAATATCTGAGGGAACCAACCTGTCTAGATGCTTCCGAAGCAACCCAAGTCCTTCCCCAATATCAAACTGAGCAACCCTTTTTTCTCTCCGTGTGCAACGTTGCTGCCCCGGAGTCTCTTCCTGCCCTACCTCCTCACTAGCTGTGACAGGTCCTGGGGCCTCTCCAGACTCTAACATAGGGGCCAATACTGAATCACCCAGGAGAGCCGCCGAGTCAAAACTCTTAAAACCAACTCCAGCTTTAGCCTCCTCCTGTTGATCGTTCCTCTGCTGGTCTGAAGACGGAGGACTAGGCTGTGACACTTTAGCTGCCCGAGCTCGGGTGACAGCACACGCCATGGGTTCTGCCTGGCACCGCTCGACACACTCTTGCTCTTCCCTACTCACGTCGGCCGTCCTCTCGGCAACGACTAAGGGTAGAACCTCAGAAGCGGGCATTGCAAAGTCGTTGCCGAGAAGAAGGTCGACGCCCTCCACTGGCAGTTTCTCCACAATCCCGACATCCAATTCACGTGTCACACCATCCACCTCCAACTCCAACCGCACCAGCGGGTATGACCGAGTTGCATTAATACCCTGCACCACTACCACCCGAGCCGCATTTATAGGGTAGCCAGTCAAGTTATTCATCAGAGTCTGGGAAGCACCTGTATCACGCAAGACCTCTACTCCATGCTTGCGCCCCGCCCACATCACGCAACCCCGCCCTCTATGGTCGCAAAAAGCATCCTGAGCAGGGTTCGAGCCTCCCAGGTGCTTCTGCATTGGCTGTGCCTCAGCCTCTGACGAACTGCCCCGGGCAAACTCAGAAGACTTCGGAGACACACCAATGTTGCAGGCCAAAGACACAGCTGCTGTAGGTGGTTTGCTAGGACAGACTCTTGCAAAGTGCCCCTTTTCATGACAATGATAACACTCCAACTCCCCTCTGGGCTTCCCTTGGTACTGGGAAGGGCCCGGCCCCTTCTTAAATGGGACGGTGCTAGTCTTGTGGTCAGTCTTGGTATCATAGCTCTTGTACTTGTTTGCATAATGTATATCACTAACTCGGGGGGGTGGGGCGTCACGCCCCTTGTTACCTGCCTCACTACGCTGGGCAGACCCGCACCCACGAATTAGCGATAGCCGGAGGTCAGCCATCTCAGCTGCCTCCTGTAGAGTTTTTGGGTTCTTTTCTTTAATAGTTAAAGTCATTTCTGCACCTGTACACTTATAAAACTGCTCGAGCAGAAACAGCTCAGTTAACTGTTCGGCCGTCTCAGCTTTCTCAGAACGTGTCCAGTTTGTAAGTGCATCTTTTAAGTCCCGGGCATGTTCAAGAAAGGTCGCCTCCCTAGTCTTTGTAACACCCCGAAACTTCAATCGATATGTTTCTGGTTGCAACTCGTATGCCCGTAGGACAGCTCTCTTCAATTCTGGGTAGTCAATGCAAGACTCTAAAGGCAGTGCATCATAAGCCTTCAGACCCTTACCCGTAAGTCTTGAGGAGACCAGAGCTGCCCACTTCTCTTCAGGCCAATTATGCTCCCTACACTTCTTCTCAAAACGATTAAAAAATTCTGTGACTTCAGTTTCACTAAATGCCGGCACCAACTTGACTAAGTGGGACAAGGACTGTTATCTTACTTGGCCCTCACGGCCCATCCGAATCCCTGTCGACTCTGCACGAGTCTTATCTAAATCTATTTGAGCACAATATTTCTCTGAGTCGTACCTAAGCTCAGCCTCATGCCTCCTAGTCTCAGCCTCAATCTCATGCCTCCTAGTCTCATTCTCCTGCTTCCTAGACTCAGCCTCAATCTCCTTCTCCTGCTTCCTAGACTCAGCCTCAATCTCATACTTCCTAGACTCAATTTTAGCAAGCTCAAGTCTAAATATCATATCTGGAGACAGGCAGGAAGAGGGAGCTGCCACTACTGAAGGAGGGGGGGCAAGAACTGGGGAACCACCATACGCACCGCCCGAGGGCACTCCAATCTTCCAATTCTCATCCCTCTGTGGGAGAGTGCTAACCTCCGGCAACTGAGTGGACGGCACTGTGGGAGTCGAGTGAGAGGGGATCTGGGGAGGAACCCCCCCAAACGCCCTCTCCTCCGAAACCCCATGTCGCCCACGCAACACCCAGGAAATCAGCTCCCCCTTGGACATCCCTCCTACATTGGATAGACCCAAAACCTTGGCTATCAGGTGCAAGCCATAAACATTCACCCCAGTCAGCCTCTCCTCCGTCACGTGGTACCGCTTACTCACAAAAACTCTAGCATCCTCCTCACTAGTTACTAACGGCACCTCCTCAAATGGCATCTCTCGCTCCTCGTCAGTACTAGGGCACGACATACTGAAGTTCACAAAAAATTCTCGAGACAAAAGTGTAAAACTCCCTTATGTAAGCACTAATTACTAAATTAACTGGAGTCTCTTAAATGCTCTCCTAATTGCCTTACAAAAAAAAATATTCTTCAATATGTACGCTAAAGTACGAACAAACAAATGTTGTACAACTCTGCAAAAAATTATACTGTTCACAAAATCCTAAGCAAGGTCGCCATTTGTTACGACCGGGCACTCGGGAACACTAGGGCTCTTACACAGGACTCGAGTATGGCTCGCTGCCACAACGGAAACACACGATCCCAACCCCAGAGTACTGCCAGCCGAACAAAAAACGCCACTACCCTCCAGAGTTCTATCTGCTATAACGGGGTATACAAGAACTCGGTACTAGCGTTTCACACAACAGACTAATAACAAGACGGGAGTTATCTAGTCTGGTCAACAATCAAACAAAGAAGAAAGTACTACAACACTTAAAGAATAGTGTTGGCCGAAGCCGAAGTAATCCACCCTTGAACTAAGAACTTAAGAAGTCCTCCACCCTCTACTTCGGATCGGCACTATTACGTTACGTTAAACAATAGTCCTCGAGCATCAAGCAAGGAATCTTCTGATAAGTTAGATGCTTCTCGAATACTCATAAGAAGTAAATATCGGATTTTGAACAGCAATTTAATGAATAACTCACTGGTAATTAAAGGCTTTAAATTGACATAAGAAGAATTATAAGAATAAGCAATAGGATATGGCAAACATTAAGAAGAAGTACTCCGACAATGCACTGGCAATAGCCTACTAAGATTGTGCTCGTGGGCCACTAATCTCTGAAGTAGCTAAGCGTGCCACACATGAAATCAATAGTGCATAAACATAATATACATAAGGAGAAGCTTCAATACTATGCTGTATCTGCTGGTCGAGCAAAGTCTAGCTGGGATACATAAGGTTAAGAGACAATGGCTGAGCAAGCGGCTCGTAGCCTAGCGAGGTCCTTAAGACTGTGCGGCCAAATTACGTTAATTGACGGGATGCTCTCTTGAGAGATCCAGATCACTAGTATCTGGTTCTCTCCTGGCTATCCTCTCAAAGTCAAGCAAAATGAGATAGCACAGTGTTGGGTGGCAGAGGCAAAAGCCCTCACTCGCAACACAGTGCTAAACTCCCACGGTACACAGTCAGAAAGACCACCTAGGCGTTCCACGTCTCCGTTGCAATTGTACTGGTTCAACCGCAACCTAGTACTCATAGGAAATCACAACTCCGAAACCCTATCCCAGTCTAGCATTGCCTAAACCAGCAGAAAACAGGAACATGAATAATCGCACACAGGGAAATGCATATACGAGTGCAACAAACATCAATCAATCCTATTCTAGTTAACCCTTCCAAAAATAGGCTATCTAACAGGCACTTATCTCGTGAGAACTCAAGCGATAATACTTTGGCTGACTAAATCTGCACCAAAGGGGTCATTGGTTAAAAAGGGACGAGAAGAGAAGAAGATAGGCTGTTCAGAGAGTAGAGAAAGTTCACATCAGTCGGAAGAATATGGATAGTTGCAAGGGATATGAGAAGTCGCTCTGCCTGATGAGTTCTAAAGAATTGTGGCGAGGACCTCTCCTTTTTATACTCGGCCCTCTAGCGGCATATCGCAAACTACTAAGGACCGCCCACTGACAATCATTACGTAATATTCTCTCTCAATCTGGGATCGACAAAGGATTTCCCACGCGCTTGAGGAGGGAGGAGGGAGGAGGGAGGAGGGAGGGAGGGAGGCCTACTGTTACGACCGGGCACTCGGGTACACTAGGGCTCTTACACAGGACTCGAGTATGGCTCGCTGCCACAACGGAAACACACGATCCCAACCCCAGAGTACTGCCAGCCGAACAAAAAACGCCACTACCCTCCAGAGTTCTATCTGCTATAACGGGGTATACAAGAACTCGGTATTAGCGTTTCACACAACAGACTAATAACAAGACGGGAGTTATCTAGTCTGGTCAACAATCAAACAAAGAAGAAAGTACTACAACACTAAAGAATAGTGTTGGCCGAAGCCGAAGTAATCCACCCTTGAACTAAGAACTTAAGAAGTCCTCCACCCTCTACTTCGGATCGGCACTATTACGTTACGTTAAACAATAGTCCTCGAGCATCAAGCAAGGAATCTTCTGATAAGTTAGATGCTTCTCGAATACTCGTAAGAAGTAAGTATCGGATTTTGAAGAGCAATTTAATGAATAACTCACTGGTAATTAAAGGCTTTAAATTGACATAAGAAGAATTATAAGAATAAGCAATAGGATATGGCAAACATTAAGAAGAAGTACTCCGACAATGCACTAGCAATAGCCTACTAAGATTGTGCTCGTGGGCCACTAATCTCTGAAGTAGCTAAGCGTGCCACACATGAAATCAATAGTGCTTAAACAATAATATACATAAGAGAGAAGCTTCAATACTATGCTGTATCTGCTGGTCGAGCAAAGTCTAGCTGGGATATCTAAGGTTAAGAGACAATGGCTGAGCAAGCGGCTCGTAGCCTAGCGAGGTCCTTAAGACTGTGCGGCCAAATTACGGTAATTGACGGGATGCTCTCTTGAGAGATCCAGATCACTAGTATCTGGTTCTCTCCTGGCGATCCTCTCAAAGTCAAGGCAAATGAGATAGCACAGTGTTGGGTGGCACAGGCAAAAGCCCCTCACTCGCAACACAGTGCTAAACTCCCACGGTACACAATCAAAAAGACCCCCTAGGCTTCCCACGTCTCCGTTGCAATTGTGGCTGGTTCAACCAACCTAGCACTCATAGGAAATCACAACTCGAGGAACCCTATCCCAGTCTAGCATTACCTAAACCAGCAGAAAACAGGAACATGAATAATCGCACACAGGGAAATGCATATACGAGTGCAACAAACATCAATCAATCCTATTCTAGTTAACCCTTCCAAAAATAGGCTATCTAACAGGCACTTATCTCGTGAGAACTCAAGCGATAATACTTTGGCTGACTAAATCTGCACCAAAGGGGTCATTGAGGTTATAAACAGGGACGAGAAGAGAAGAAGGTAGGCTGTTCAGAGAGTAGAGAAAGTTCACATCAGTCGGAAGAATATGGATAGTTGCAAGGGATATGAGAAGTCGCTTTGCCTGATGAGTTCTGAGGAAAATGCGGCGGGACCTCCCTTTTTATACTCGGCCCCGTAGCGAGCATAACGGCAATCATGACGTCACATACTCTCTCAATCGGGGATCGACAAAGAACTTCCCACGCTTGAGGAGGGAGGGAGGGGGGGAATTAGGCCTACCCCTCGTGGCGCGCTCACTGGTCGGTGTTACATAACTCTCTCTCTCTTCGCATCATTATATAATATATATAAATCCCCACACACAATACTTATATCTAATGATATAAAATAGAACTCGTTGACTTAGAAGAAAACAAAATACATAATGATAATACTTATAGTACAACGGTTCACATAAACTGAGTTAGGAAACTCTACACAGACTACAGCCAAAGTTCCTGCCCTGACGATCCTAGCGAGAGTGGGGCCTGACTGGGCGTTCTGTACAGCATGCTCATACTCGACATGCGTCACACCTCCCCCAAGATTTTACTTGCTCAACCCTGAGCTAAAATCTGATATACAGAACCCCATCAAACCCCTCACACCCAGCGACCGCATGGCACTAAAACAACGCTGAGTTTATCACTAAAACACATCTTATAAAAAAAAAATTCACATTTCATAACTCCTCCCAACAATAGTAAAAGACACAATATCATGCTCCCAGAGCGAGCTTACAGCAGCTCAGCCGTTTGATAGTTCGTGGACTACTCAAACCTTATAGGCTATGACAAACTTATACAATTATCTTCATCAAAAAGAAAGAGTTTTTATATGATTTTTATATTTTAATATGTTTTTTCCCGGCTGCACTATAAGGGCAGCCTATTTTCTTCTATACCAAACGCTCAACAATCCTGCTTTACGACATACGCTGGGCTACAACCGCGAGCCAACAAGCACCAAGCGCAAAATACTACTCAAACCAAAGCAGGAGGCTACCCGTGTGTCAATTTACCCAGGATCATATACCCCTGAACGACCACATGCAACCTCGTTGTCACAACCGGCAATATGGCTTATGTCCAGGTTATATACCAATAACCTTAGTGACCACCTGGTCAGCCTCATATTCCGATTGTGAAACGGGTCCAAGATCTTGAGAGGGTAATGATCTGGGTAGACTACACCGACCGGACCATAGGCTGGAACATAGATCTCGAAATGCCCCAGCGCATCATTGTCCTTTTCACTTTCATTCATCAGGCTCTGACACGTTGCTGGTGCATTCTTAAGTCCGTCAGGCACAACATTGCACTGGTAGGTACTCCCGTCCACAACAAAACCACATACCTCTTTAGCACGCTCGGACAAAGTTACAAGCAACGACCACTCACGACATTCCTTATCCCTCAGATCCTTCGTCCACACGTAATCCAGCTCTGCTTGCACCATAGGCTGTCGAGCAGGATTTATACGGCAGGGAATTAAACTGAGCCTTGCACTATCTCCAGCCTGCATGTCGGATTCTACCCCGTACCTCAGGCCTGGAGAAGCAACAAACATGCGAAAGTACTGCCATAGCCTAGTAAATAACTGCCTTGCACTGTCTCCACGAACAACATGCCTTGTGCCCTCCCACAACCCAGCCGAGACCGCAGCTTCTAACCTGTAGTCTCCCTCCTTCTCCACCTTCGTCCCTAGAACAGCCAGGTCATGAGAGGGACAATCAGTACCACCCGTGCAGTCACTCCCACAGTTCATTATAGCTAAGGCTTCCCCGCCGATACCGTACATGCGCACCCCCACATTCCTTGTGACGACATCTGCCTGCGCAGCATCACCGCTTTTAGCGACATGGCCAGATACAGTCGGTCTGTGGTAGGGCTGTTGCATTAGACTAGAGCAGCATTGGGAGGCTATGTGACGACCGGGCACTGCGATACCACAGCCGACCCATCTGCTCAATGTCCTCCTTTTGACCACCACCCTTGGCAGCCATGGGTCGACCCTGACCTGGCAACCATGCCAAGGCCTCGTCGCCCACCTTAAACCACCGAAACAACGAGGCTAACGGTCTTTTAACAGTCACATGACCTGCCTGCGGAACATCTCGCACCGCCCGAGTTGTGAGACTCAGGGGCTCGGCACGACCAGTGGGGTATGAACCGAGCTGGTGCTGGAGTGCTGCACACTGCTGCTCAGACAGGTGCTCTAGCGCTTCCACAGCCACCAGACTCGTGTCCCCCGCCCACTGCTTCGCCGAGACATGACAATCCCTACTCTCCTCCACCTGTGCCCTACTGCCCCCCTCTCCTTCTCCACCTTGGCCGCGGCAGACCAACGCAGGGACAGTAGGCTGCTCAGGTGGTTGCCTCACAAACTCCTCCAACAGGTTCACATGACATGCTTCCCCGTCCTCGTGTTTAATCTCGACAGCACCATTACCACACTTCTGAACTTCCGGATCCTCCAACTGCAGTTTACAAATATCTGAGGGAACCAACCTGTCTAGATGCTTCCGAAGCAACCCAAGTCCTTCCCCAATATCAAACTGAGCAACCCTTTTTTCTCTCCGTGTGCAACGTTGCTGCCCCGGAGTCTCTTCCGGCCCTACCTCCTCACTAACTGTGACAGGTCCTGGGGCCTCTCCAGACTCCAACATAGGTGCCAATACTAAATCACCCAGGAGAGCCGCCGAGTCAAAACTCTTAAAACCAACTCCAGCTTTAGCCTCCTCCTGTTGATCGTTCCTCTGCTGGTCTGAAGACGGAGGACTAGGCTGTGACACTTTAGCTGCCCGAGCTCGGGTGACAGCACACGCCATGGGTTGTGCCTGGCACCGCTCGACACACTCTTGTTCTCCCCCACTCACGTCGGCCGGCCTCTCGGCAACGACTAAGGGTAGAACCTCAGAAGCGGGCATTGCAAAGTCGTTGCCGAGAAGAAGGTCGACGCCCTCCACTGGCAGTTTCTCCACAATCCCAACATCCAATTCACGTGCCACACCATCCACCTCCAACTCCAACCGCACCAGCGGGTATGACCGAGTTGCATTAATACCCTGCACCACTACCACCCGAGCCGCATTTATAGGGTAGCCAGTCAAATTGTTCATCAGAGTCTGGGAAGCACCTGTATCACGCAAGACCTCTACTCCATGCTTGCGCCCCGCCCACATCACGCAACCCCGTCCTCTATGGTCGCAAAAAACATCCTGAGCAGGGTTCGAGCCTCTCAGGTGTTTCTGCATTGGCTGTGCCTCAGCCTCTGACGAACTGCCCCGGGCAAACTCAGAAGACTTCGGAGACACACCAATGTTGCAGGCCAAAGACACAGCTGCTGTAGGTGGTTTGCTAGGACAGACTCTTGCAAAGTGCCCCTTTTCATGACAAAGATAACACTCCAACTCCCCTCTGGGCTTCCCTTGGTACTGGGAAGGGCCCGGCCCCTTCTTAAATGGGACGGTGTTAGTCTTGTGGTCAGTCTTGGTATCATAGCTCTTGTACTTGTTTGCATAATGTATATCACTAACTCGGGGGGGTGGGGTGTCACGCCCCTTGTTACCTGCCTCACTACGCTGGGCAGACCCGCACCCACGAATTAATGATAGCCGGAGGTCAGCCATCTCAGCTGCCTCCTGTAGAGTTTTAGGGTTCTTTTCTTTAATAGTTAAAGTCATATCTGCACCAGTACACTTATAAAACTGCTCGAGCAGAAACAGCTCAGTCAACTGTTCGGCCGTCTCAGCTTTCTCAGAACGTGTCCAGTTAGCAAGTGCATCTTTTAAGTCCCGGGCATGTTCAAGAAAGGTCGCCTCCCTAGTCTTCGTAACACCCCGAAACTTCAATCGATATGTTTCTGGTTGCAACTCGTATGCCCGTAGGACAGCTCTCTTCAATACTGGGTAGTCAATGCAAGACTCTAAAGGCAGTGCATCATAAGCCTTCAGACCCTTACCCGTAAGTCTTGAGGAGACTAGAGCTGCCCACTTCTCTTCAGGCCAATTATGCTCCCTACACTTCTTCTCAAAACGATTAAAAAATTCTGTGACTTCAGTTTCACTAAATGCCGGCACCAATTTGACTAAGTGAGACAAGGACTGTTCTCTTACTTGGCCCTCACGGCCCATCCGAATCCCTGTCGACTCTGCACGAGTCTTATCTAAGTCTATCTGAGCACAATATTTCTCGGAGTCGTATCTAAGCTCAGCCTCATGCCTCCTGACCTCAATCTCATGCCTCCTAGTCTCATTCTCCATCTCCTGCTTCCTAGCCTCAATCTCCTGCTTCCTAGTCTCAGCCTCGATTGCATACCTCCTAGACTCATTCTCCATTTTAGCAAGCTCGAGTTTAAATATCATCTCAGGAGACAGGCCGGAAGAGGGAGCTGCCACTACTGAAGGAGGGGGGGCAAGAACTGGGGAACCACCATACGCACCGCCCGAGGGCCCTCCAATCTTCCAATGCTCATCCCTCTGTGGGAGAGTGCTAACCTCCGGCAACTGAGTGGACGGCACTGTGGGAGTCGAGTGAGAGGGGATCTGGGGAGGAACCCCCCCAAACGCCCTCTCCCCCGAAACCCCATGTCGCCCACGCAACACCCAGGAAATCAGCTCCCCCTTGGACATCCCTCCTACATTGGATAGACCCAAAACCTTGGCTATCAGGTGCAAGCCATAAACATTCACCCCAGTCAGCCTCTCCTCCGTCACGTGGTACTGCTTACTCACAAAAAGTCTAGCATCCTCCTCACTAGTTACTAACGCACCTCCTCACTTAGCATCTCTCGCTCCTCGTCAGTACTAGGGCCCGACATACTGAAGTTCACCAAAAAATTCTCGAGACAAAAGTGTTAAACTCCCTTATGCAAGCACTAATTACTAAATTAACTGGAGTCTCTTAAATGCTCTCCTAATTGCCTTACAAAAAAAAATATTCTTCAATATGTACGCTAAAGTACCAACAAACAAATGTTGTACAACTCTGCAAAAAATTATACTGTTCACAAAATCCTAAGCAAGGTCGCCATTTGTTACGACCGGGCACTCGGGTACACTAGGGCTCTTACACAGGACTCGAGTATGGCTCGCTGCCACAACGGAAACACACGATCCCAACCCCAGAGTACTGCCAGCCGAACAAAAAACGCCACTACCCTCCAGAGTTCTATCTGCTATAACGGGGTATACAAGAACTCGGTATTAGCGTTTCACACAACAGACTAATAACAAGACGGGAGTTATCTAGTCTGGTCAACAATCAAACAAAGAAGAAAGTACTACAACACTAAAGAATAGTGTTGGCCGAAGCCGAAGTAATCCACCCTTGAACTAAGAACTTAAGAAGTCCTCCACCCTCTACTTCGGATCGGCACTATTACGTTACGTTAAACAATAGTCCTCGAGCATCAAGCAAGGAATCTTCTGATAAGTTAGATGCTTCTCGAATACTCGTAAGAAGTAAGTATCGGATTTTGAACAGCAATTTAATGAATAACTCACTGGTAATTAAAGGCTTTAAATTGACATAAGAAGAATTATAAGAATAAGCAATAGGATATGGCAAACATTAAGAAGAAGTACTCCGACAATGCACTAGCAATAGCCTACTAAGATTGTGCTCGTGGGCCACTAATCTCTGAAGTAGCTAAGCGTGCCACACATGAAATCAATAGTGCTTAAACAATAATATACATAAGGAGAAGCTTCAATACTATGCTGTATCTGCTGGTCGAGCAAAGTCTAGCTGGGATATCTAAGGTTAAGAGACAATGGCTGAGCAAGCGGCTCGTAGCCTAGCGAGGTCCTTAAGACTGTGCGGCCAAATTACGGTAATTGACGGGATGCTCTCTTGAGAGATCCAGATCACTAGTATCTGGTTCTCTCCTGGCGATCCTCTCAAAGTCAAGCAAATGAGATAGCACAGTGTTGGGTGGCACAGGCAAAAGCCCTCACTCGCAACACAGTGCTAAACTCCCACGGTACACAATCAAAAAGACCCCCTAGGCTTCCCACGTCTCCGTTGCAATTGTGCTGGTTCAACCAACCTAGCACTCATAGGAAATCACAACTCGAGGAACCCTATCCCAGTCTAGCATTACCTAAACCAGCAGAAAACAGGAACATGAATAATCGCACACAGGGAAATGCATATACGAGTGCAACAAACATCAATCAATCCTATTCTAGTTAACCCTTCCAAAAATAGGCTATCTAACAGGCACTTATCTCGTGAGAACTCAAGCGATAATACTTTGGCTGACTAAATCTGCACCAAAGGGGTCATGGAGGTTAAACAGGGACGAGAAGAGAAGAAGATAGGCTGTTCAGAGAGTAGAGAAAGTTCACATCAGTCGGAAGAATATGGATAGTTGCAAGGGATATGAGAAGTCGCTTTGCCTGATGAGTTCTGAGGAAAATGCGGCGGGACCTCCCTTTTTATACTCGGCCCCGTAGCGAGCATAACGGCAATCATGACGTCACATACTCTCTCAATCGGGGATCGACAAAGAACTTCCCACGCTTGAGGAGGGAGGGAGGGGGGAATTAGGCCTACCCCTCGTGGCGCGCTCACTGGTCGGTGTTACATAACTCTCTCTCTCTTCGCATCATTATATATATATAAATCCCACACACAATACTTATATCTAATGATATAAAATAGAACTCGTTGACTTAGAAGAAAACAAAATACATAATGATAATACTTATAGTACAACGGTTCACATAAACTGAGTTAGGAAACTCTACACAGACTACAGCCAAAGTTCCTGCCCTGACGATCCTAGCGAGAGTGGGGCCTGACTGGGCGTTCTGTACAGCATGCTCATACTCGACATGCGTCACACTACCTACCTCGTGGCGCGCTCCCGGGCCGTCGTTACATAACTCTCTCTCTCATCATTATAAATAAGTCCCACACACAATACTTATATCTAATGATATAATATAGAACTCGTTGACTTAGAAGAAAACAAAATACATAATTATAATACTTATAGTACAACGGTTCACATAAACTGAGTTAGGAAACTCTACACAGACTACAGCCAAAGTTCCTGCCCTGACGATCCTAGCGAGAGTGGGGTCTGACTGAGCGTTCTGTACAGCATGCTCATACTCGGCATGCGTCACACTCTCCTTCACTAATACTACACATACCTCTCCTTCACTAACACTACACATACCTCCCCTTCACTAACACTACACATACCTCTCCTTCACTAACACTACACATACCTCTCCTTCACTAATACTACACATACCTCTCCTTCACTAACACTACACATACCTCCCCTTCACTAATACTACACATACCTCTCCTTCACTAACACTACACATACCTCTCCTTCACTAATACTACACATACCTCTCCTTCACTAACACTACACATACCTCTCCTTCACTAACACTACACATACCTCTCCTTCACTAACACTACACATACCTCTCCTTCACTAACACTACACATACCTCCCCTTCACTAACACTACACATACCTCCCCTTCACTAACACTACACATAC
>JBAKBP010034497.1:0-20618 GCA_037953745.1 Lithodes maja | reverse complement strand
CTGGTCAACAATCAAACAATGAAGTAAGAAACAACAACACAAAAGAATAGTGTTGGCCGAAGCCGAAGTAATCCACCCTTGACTATGAACTTAAGAAGTCCACCACCCTCTACTTCGGATCGGCACTATTACGTTACGTTAATTAATAGTCCTTCAGCATCGAGCAAGGAATCTTCTGAAAAAAGTTAGATGCTTCTCGGATGCTCGTAAGAAGTACGTATCGGATTTTGAACAGTAATTCAATAAGCAAAAACACTGGCAATTAAATACTATTAAAGGCTTAAATTGGCATAAGAATAATTAAAAGAATATGCAATAGTAAATGGCAAACATTAAAAGGAAGTACTCCGCAAATGCAACGGCAATAGCCTACTCGGATTGTGCTCGTGGGCCACTAATCACTAAAGTAGCCAAGCTTGCAACACATGAAATCAATAGTGCATAAACAATATCATACATAAGGAAAGCTTCAATACTATTCTGTATCTACTAATCGAGTAAAGTCTAGCTGGGGTACTGTGGGCAAAAGGTAGCAG
The DNA here is from genome assembly GCA_037953745.1 of Lithodes maja. Taxonomy (NCBI): domain Eukaryota; kingdom Metazoa; phylum Arthropoda; class Malacostraca; order Decapoda; family Lithodidae; genus Lithodes; species Lithodes maja. The sequence goes on along the minus strand of JBAKBP010034497.1, from coordinate 20,082 downwards.
TGACTGAGCAAAAACGGCTCGTAGCCTAGCGAAGTCCTCACGACTGTTTAAAGTATTACGTTAAAACTAACAAGTGTACTTTGAGAAATCCAGATCCCTTGTATCTGGTTTTCTCCCGGCTCCTTGACAAAGTAAAAACAAACTGTTAATAAAATACAGGGTGGTTAGGCTCTTGCCCTCACGCACTGTAAATTATAAACTCAACACAGTCAGCCGCGAAGACAACCTAGGCTTCACTGAACCGAAACGAGTATGCAGGTTTATCGCTTAACCACTGCATCAAACAACAACTCGTAACACAGAAAAGCCTTACCCCAGTCTAGCATTACCTAGACCAGCAGAAAACAGGAATAATAATAATAACACACAGGGAAATGCATATACAAGTGCAACAAACATAAATCAATCCTATTCTAAGTCAACCCTTCCAAAATAGGCTATCTAATAGGCAAGTATCTCGTGAGAACTCAAGCGATAATACGTTGGCTGACTAGCTCTGCACCAACGGGACCATGGAAGTTAAACAGGGCAGGGAAAAGAGGAAATAAGAATGTAAGGTAGTAGAGAAAGTTCCCATCAGTCAGAAGAATATAAATAGTTAGCAAGGGAAATGAGAAGTCGCTCTGCCTAATGAGTTCTGATGAAAAAATGGCTAGACTTCCCTTTTATACCCGGCCCTCTAGTGAGCCCAACGTGAACTACTAAGGACCGCCCACTGACAACCATTACGTAATTTCTCTCTCTCCTCTGGGATACACAAAGGCTCCCCCTAGCACTGAGGGAGGGAGGAGTGCTAGTGAGTTAGGCCTACCTCCTGCCTGGCGTACCCACTGACACCTAACTGTGGCTGTTTCTCTTCCCATCATTACAAATAAGTTTTACACACAATACTTATAACTAATGATATAAAATAGAACTCGTTGACTCAGATGAAAACAAAATACATATTCATAATACTTATAGTACAACGGCTCACACGAACTAAGTTAGGAAACTCTACATAGACTACAGCCAAAGTTCCTGCCCTGACGATCCTAGCGAGAGTGGGGCATGACTAGGCGTTCTGTACAGCATGCTCACACGTGGACATGCGTCACACCTCCCCCAAGATTTTACTCGCTCAACCCTGAGCTAAAATCTGACAAACACAGAACCCCATCAAGCCCCTCACACCCAGCGACCGCATGGCACTAAAACAAAGCTGAGTTTATCACCAAAACACATCTTATTATTAAAAAAAAAATCACATTTTATAACTCCTCCCAACAATAGCAAAAAGACACAATATCATGCTCCCAGAGCGAGCTTACAGCAGCTCAGCCGTTTGATAGTTCGTGGACTACTCAAACTCTATAGGCTATGACAAACTTATACGATTACCTATATCAAAAGAAAGAGTTTTTATATGATTTTTATATTTTAATATGTTTTTCCCGGCTGCACTATAAGGGCAGCCTATTTTCCTCCACTCAAACCCACACACCTGTGATAGCCTACGACTGATCATCCACCCTTGATAAACAATCCGCGATCACATTGTCACATCCAGCAATATGACGGATGTCCAGGTTATACTCCTGCAACATCAAAGACCACCTGGTCAGTCTCATATTGCGATTGTGAAATTGATTCAGGAATCTCAAAGGGTGATGATCAGTGTAGATAACCACGACTGGGCCATAGGCTGGAACATACACCTCGAAGTGCCTGAGCGACAGCACAATCGCCAGTAATTCCTTTTCTATTGTAGAATAGTTCTTTTGTGCAGCATTGAACTTCTTAGAAAAGAAACTTACTGGGTGTTCCACACCTTCATTGTCTGTCTGTAGCAAGACGGCACCAGCCCCTACACCACTAGCATCTGTTGCCAGCTGAAAAGGCCTGTTAAAGTCTGGGGCCCTGAGTATCGGGTGAGTACATAGCAAATGTTTCACCAAAGTGAAAGCCTTTTCACACTCAGGTGCCCACAAAAACTTTTTGTCTTTAGATAACAAATCTGTGAGAGGTGCCAACACCGTTGAGTAACCTTTTATGAAGCGTCTGTAGTAGCCTATCATACCCAAGAATCTCATAATCTGCTTCTTGGTTGTTGGGTGCGGAAATTTATTGATAGCCTGTACCTTGTTCTGAGGAGGGCACACCTGTCCCCTTCCCACTACAAACCCAAGGTACTGCACAGTGGCTTTTACAAAGTCACACTTTGCCAAATTTACTACCAGACCTGCTTCACTAAGTTTCCGGAACAAGGTCTCAAGGTGCTCACAATGGCTCTCAAAGTCGTCATCATAAATGATTACATCGTCCAAATTTACGGTGCAATTTGGAATGTCCTTTACAATTTCATTCATCAGGTTCTGAAACGTTGCTGGTGCATTCTTAAGTCCATAAGGCATAACATTGCACCGGTAGGTACTCCCGTCCACAACAAAACCACATACCTCTTTAGCACGCTCGGACAAAGGTACTTGCCAGTAACCTTTTACTAAATCTACTTTAGACAAAAAACGAGCATTACCAATTTTGTCAACACTATCATCAACCCGAGGAAGAGGACATGGGTTAGTTGGAGTCAAACCGTTTAACCTACGGAAATCAATACAAAAGCGTACCTTGCCATCTGGCTTAGGCTGCAGTGTTACGGGGGAAGTCCACTTAACTGTGCCTTTCTCTGTCAACCCTCTACTGAGCATATATTCCAACTCATCCCTCAGAGCTGGTAGTTTTATGGGGGGCACACGGTACGGGATTGACTTAAAGGGTATATGGTCCCCCACGTCAACATCATGCATAGCCTGAGTAGTGAGGCCTGGGTGTTCAGCAAATACAGTGGGGTATGAACCGAACAACTGACGGATAGCATCAAACTGCGGCTCAGGCAAATGAGCTATAGCCTCGTCAGCCCTTAGGCTCGAGTTCCCCGCCCACTGATCCGCTGAAACATGTTGATCCCAGCTATCCTCCTCCGAAGCTTGACTGTCCCCCTCTCCTTCTCCACCACGGCCGCAACAAGCCAACACAGGGACAGTGAGAGGCTCAGAGGGGCGCCTCACATACTCTTTAATAAGGTTCACGTGACATAACTGGTTCTTTTTCCTCCTGTCTGGAGTGGCAACAAGGTAATCTAAATCTGAAATTTTTTCTACAATTTTATAAGGTCCAGTGTACTTCGCAGAGAGGGGGTTACCAACCAAAGGCAACAAAATTAATACCTCTTGTCCTACAGTGAACTTCCGGAGCCTCACTTTGCGATCATACCTGTCCTTCATCAAAGCTTATGATTCTGTCAAATTTCTACCTGCCATCTCCAGACTCTTAAGCATGCGCTCACGGCTTTCAAGCACATACTTTAATAATGGACAAGGCTGCACAGTCCCCTCCCAAATTTCTTTCAGCATGTTAAGGGGGCCCCTGACACGGTGTCCAAAAATCAGCTCGCTTGGACTAAATCCCAGGCTCTCACCAGGTACCTCCCGAGCAGCAAACAGCACATAAGGCAATCCAAGATCCCAATCCATACCGTTGTCAGCACAATAACACCTGAGCATGCTTTTAAGTGTAGCATGCCACCGCCCAAGCACCCCTTGACTCTCAGGGTGATACGCTGACGATACTACTGCTCGTATCCCATGCTGTTGCATTGTTTGCTTGAACATGTTGGAGGTGAAATTAGATCCCTGATCAGACTGAATCTCCTCCGGGTACCCGTACCTTGAGAAGTACCACAACAAGTTACTGACTACCGTCTTAGCCATTCCATTTTTCATAGGGTATGCATCGGGGTATCTAGTGGCAACATCCATTATGGTTAACAAAAATGTATTTCCAGCCTTAGTGGGAGGGAGTGGACCAACCATGTCAACAATAATTTTACTAAAGGGTGGCCCAATCACAGGAATAGGGTGTAACGGAGCCTTAGGAATAACTTGGTTCGGTTTCCCGACACGTTGACAAATATCACATGAGTTTATCCATGACTGCACATGAGACTTCATCCCCGGCCACCAAAACAATTTCCCCAAAGCCGCCACCATTTTCTTGGCACCCAAATGTCCTCTCTTACGACTGGGGTTCAAATATATCAGGGCTCTTATTCATTGGACTAGTAATGGCATAAATGTTACAACGGAAAGCGCTAGCTCCAACCTCTGATGTATATCCCCAGTGAACAAAGAACACAAATACTCTACAGAGTTCTATATGCAATAATAGGCTATCAAACTCTCAATAAATGTGCGTCTACTCTAGGCTTAATGTTATGTGAAAACAGCCTATTACTACCTATAACCGAAGGTGCTTGGTTATGGTATGCAAAGTAAGGTGGTAAGAGAAGTTACAGCTTACGTTAGTTTAATCAATAAATGTCAGGCACTCCTGCATGAAAGAAAGTGCACTAAAGTCCTTCAACACTAACAAGGAATCTTCTTTAAATGTTAGATGCTATAAAGATGCTCGTATCGGAAATGGAACCCAAAAAGGCAGGCAGCGGAACAATGCTCGTGCAGGCTATGCACACAAAAAGGCAGAATATATAATGCCGTCGGAGCCAAGAATATCCTAAACACTACAACAATAATAATAATCGCCACGACAATGCAGTATTCCTATCAACAAAAAGAGCCTAAGTCGTTTGTGTCTCCATACATCAAACTAGGCTGCGAAATGCTTGTGTAATAATAAATGGGTATGCATAAAAAGAGTAATTGGATTAATATACTTAATGTCTACTGTGACTGATAAAGTCTAGCTAGAGTCAATGATACGAGATACTGGTGCGCATGGCATGCCGCATAGCCTAGTGCAAATCTCAAGTCTGTGCGTCAAATATTACGTTATAATGAAGGGTAGCTCTCTTGAGAAACCTTAATACCGAAGTATTAAGCGTTCTTCTGGCGTACCTCAAAGACAAACAATCGAGACTCGAACAGTGCAGAATGGTATAGGCAAAAAGCCCTCATTCGTGCATGCTCTACTCTCAATGGCACACAGACTAGAATTTACTCAATCAACTCCAGTTCTCAGGTATGTCGTGCCGCTTTTAACTAAAGCCAGCACTCATAGGAAACAATACCTTATAATATCAGACTCCTAGTCTAGCATTATCTAATCCAGCAGAACACTAATAATTATAGGACGCGGCAATATGAAAGCCAACCAATGCTTCGTGATCCACTTATCTTAACAACTAACATACATGGGTTATATCAGACCTTAACGCACAATACAACTGGCCAGCATGAAGCTGATTTTGCAGAGTTAACCAGAGGGGGTATAATATTAATAAAAGGTGGTGAAAGATATGGAAAATGAGGGAGATAGGCAGAGGAAAAGATTCTCAGGTACGGAGCGGGGACAGATAGCAAGGGAAAAAAGATGGGTGCGTTCTAGAAACCAGATCTAAGGGAGAGAGTTGCGAGGAACTGTATATATACTCGCACTAGCTCGAGCCGCGTGGGAAAAAAGCGGTTACAAGTCATCTAGCCACTAGCAAGAGCTTGCAGCATGGTAAGGGCCTCTCTCCACCAACCCCCGCGAGGCAGCCAGCCGTGACGTCATCGAGCGGGACAAAAAACACTGCGCGCCCCCTCTCACTCTGTTCTACTCTCTCTCTCTCTCCCAGATCCCATCATTACTAGTTAATGATAAAACATATACTTTACAATTAAATATATAAAGCCTTGACATGGGTGAAAACAAAGAGCCTTTCTGGACTGCCCATGACACGAGCTTTCATATGAAATAAAGCACACTCTAATACATAAACTGTAGCCCCATCCACTGCCCTGGCGATCCTAGCGAGTCACTGTAGGACAAGCCATGCGGTTCTAACGGAGTGGTTAACGTCACACCCCCCCCAAGATTTCTCTCAGAGGCCCCAAGGCTCACAAAAATCTGATGGTTAGAACCCATGCTATATCTCCACTTCCCATCACCCAGCGGCAGTAAAATATCTGGTACAGTTCTTCAACAAAACATTTTTTTTTTCAAAATTATAACCCTCCCAACACAATAGGTTAAATTATATGTAGTTATGCTCCTCAAGAGCGAGCTTCTCTAGCCCAGCATTCTGAGAGGAGTGCAACTCAGAATTACTGCTATAACATACTGAAAAAATTAAACTATCAAAGAAAGTTTTTATTTGATTTTTATGTTTATAATTTGTTTATTTCGGCTGCACTATAGGGGCAAGCCTAGTTTTTTCTTCTATACCAAACGCTCAACTCCTGCTTTACGACCCAATACGCTGGGCTACAACCGCGAGCCAACAAGCACCAAGCGCAAAATACTATTCAAACTAAAGCAGGAGGCTACCCGTGTGTCAATCTACCCAGGATCATATACCCTTGAACGACCATCTGCAACTACGTTGTCACAACCGGCAATATGGCGTATGTCCAGGTTATATACCAATAACCTTAGTGACCACCTGGTCAGCCTCATATTCCGATTGTGAAACTGGTCCAAGAACTTGAGAGGGTGACGATCTGGATAAACTACAACGACCGGACCATAGGCTGGAACACAGACCTCGAAATGCCTCAGAGCAAGTACAACCGCCAGCAGCTCCTCCTCGACAACAGAGCAGCTCTCCCGGGCCGAATTGTACTTCACCGAGCAGAAACTAACAGGATGCTCCAGCCCATCATCGTCCTTTTCCACAAGGACGGCACCAGCCCCCACACCACTAGCCTCCGTTGCTAGTTGGAAAGGTAGGCTAAAGTCAGGGGCCCTGAGGATCGGTTGAGTGCACAACAGGTGTTTTACTTCTCTAAACACCTTCTCACACTCAGGCGCCCATTTGAACTTCTTATCCTTCCAGTTATCCTCCACCTGAGCTTGACTGTCCCGTTCTCCTTCTCCACCTTGACTGCTAAACGTCATCACAAGCACAGTGAGAGGCTCAGGGGGGTGCCTCCCATACTCCTTCATGGGATTAACATGACATAACTGATTGCGCTTCCGCCTGTCTGGAGTGGCTACCAAGTAAACCAGGTCCGATAGCTCCTCCACCACCCTATAAGGACCAGCGTACTTCGCGGATAAGGGGTGACCTACAAGGGGCAGTAGAATCAACACCTCCTGACCCACGTGAAACTCCCCGAGTTCAACCTTGAGGTCGTACCTGTCCTTCCTGAGGGCATGAGAGCTAGTCAAATTACGGCCAGCCAACTCCAGACTGCGCAACATCCGTTCTCGACTGTTGAGGACACACTTGAGCATAGAACAAGGTTTTTCTGCGCCCTCCCATACTTCTTCAACCATATGGAGAGGCCCTCTGACACGGTGTCCAAAGACGAGCTCATTAGGGCTGAATCCCAAACTCTCCCCAGGTACCTCCCACACAGCAAACAAAACACATGGCAGGCCAAGATCCCAATCCCTCCCACTCTCAAAGCAACAACAACGAAGCACAGATTTCAAGGCTGAGTGCCATCACTCTAACACACCCTGGCTCTCCGGATGATACGCAGATGACACAACCCCAACAATCCCATGCTGCGGCATTGCTTGTACAAAGAGGCTAGAAGTGAAGTTGGGTCCCCGGACTGACTGAATCCCCTGCGGGTAACCATACCGGGAAAAATACACTAGCAAGCTTCGGACCACTGTCTTCGCCGACCTATTTCTCATAGGGTACGCGTCAGGATACCTTGTTGCTACATCTCCCGACTGTGCATCACTGTCCTCCTTCAACTCTTTCGTATTTTTAAGCCCATCCTCTGCCCCTTCAGGAACAGTTACTGGGTCTTCTTCAGACTCGATATTTGGTCCTAATACTGAGTCCCCGAGAATGTCCGCTGATACTAAACTCTCAACCGCATCAACTTTCAACCCCTTCTCGGTACCCTTCCTCCGCTGATCTAAAGATTGTTGACCAGAATGTGACTCCCATGATGCAGGGTCTCCGGTGACAACACACGCCATAGGCTGCACCGGACACTTCTCAACCCACTCCTGCTCCTCCCCACTCACGTCAGCCGGCCTCTCGGCAACGACCAAGGGTCTCAGAAGTAGGTCCCGCAAAGTCGTTGCCGAGAAGGAGGTCGACGCCCCCTACAGGCAACTTCTCCACAATTCCCACATCCAGGTCACGAGTCACACCATCAACTTCCACCTTCATTCTCACAAGCGGGTATGACCTTGTCGCATTAACTCCCTGAGCCACAACCACCCGCGCCGTATTGACAGGTTTACCAGTGAAATTTCTCAACAGTGTTTGCGATGCCCCAGTGTCACGCAAAATTCTCACCTCATGTCTTCTACCCCCCACTCCACACAACCGAGTCCCCTGTGGTCACTAAAGGCATCACGGACAGGGAATAAGCCTTCCGGATCCTTCTGCACTGGCAGTGTATTTACCTCGGAAGAAATGCCTCTAACAAACTCCGATGTCCTCTTGAACACTCCAATGCCGTGAGCAAAAGACACGGCTGCCGGAGGAGGTCGACTAGGGCACTCATTTGCCTTATGACCCTCCTGGTGGCAACTAAAACACATAAATTTCGGTTTCGGCTTATACTGTGATGTAAAAGGCCCCTGACTTTTCACATACGGTGTGGTGTAAGGTTTGGATTCAGTTTTAGTTTCATGGCTCTTCTGTTTAAATGTGTCATTGTTCCGGGGAGGGGGAGGATAACGGTCCTTAGCACTTACATCGTACTTCTGTGAGGACCCGCAACCCCGAATCAACGACAGCCGTCGATCAGCCATTTCTGCTGCTTCGACTAGAGTTCTTGGGTTTTTCTCCTTCAAGTTCAAAGTTAGATCACTGCCCGTACTCTTAAAGAACTGCTCCAACATCATTAACTGCTTAATTTCATCAAATGTTGTGACCTTCTCAGATCGGAGCCAGTTCCCCATAGCATCGGACAAGTCCCGGGCGTGTTCCAAAAAGGTGCTATCTCTTCCCTTAGTTACACCCCGGAACTTCAAACGGTACGTTTCTGGTTGCAATTCGTAAGCCCTCAGGACAGCCTCCTTGAGATCCTCGTACACAATACATAACTCCAAAGGTAACGCATCGTAGGCTTTAAGACCCTTGCCTATTAATCTAGAGGATACAAGTGCTGCCCATTTATTCTCTGGCCACTGGTGTTCCTGGCACTTCTTCTCAAAGCGTGTGAAAAATTCTGTTACACCACTCTCATCAAACACCGGAACCAGTTTCAATAAGTGCGAGAGAGACTGCTCATGAACACGGTTACCAGCCCCAAGTCGCTGTCCCGTTGTCTCTACTCGCGACTTCTCTACGTCCATGTCGGCACAGTACCTAGTCGACTCAGCTTGGATTTTTGCTAGCTCTATTTGCTGCTGAAGCTCACCTGCCCTGATAGCCTTTCTCTCTTCGATCTTAGCTAATTCGAGCTGAAGCAATAATTCTGGAGATAACTCTTGAGGAGGTGAAGGTGCTACAATGTTTGAAATTAACCGGTGGTCCCCCCAGGGGCAACCCACCCTGCCAGTCACCACCCAACTGCGGAAGCGTACCCGGGGTCGGCAAACTACTGGGATGGCTGGGAGTCGAGTGTAGGGGAAGCATGGCCGAAGGGCTCTGAGCACTCAACCCATCTCGCTCACCAGTCACCCTGCCCAGTACACACGTTATCAAGTTATCCTTGGTCATGCTGCTAGTAACCGCATGACCGATAGCTGTGGCCAGGCATTGAAGACCGTACCGATCCATACCCTCCAACCGCTCGGCAGTAACAGGCCATTGCAAAAATATCCTAGCATCCTCCTCACAGTTCACCCGATTAACCCTTTCATCATGCTGCTGTTCCTCAGTTTCGACATTACGTACTGTGTCTCCATTCTCCTCTGATCCGGTATAAGACATGATGCTCACAAAAATTTCCCACCTCAATATTCAGAAAAGAAGTACCCCAAACTCTTATACCTCAATATACACACAAAAATTCTCGGAAATACTCAAGGGCTATACTATGTTGCAATTTTGTTTTTATTCTTGCTGATCCCCGCAAAATATTCCCCAAAACAACAAATGTTCCCTGCTAATAAATGTAGGTTCACCAAATCCTAGGTAAGGTCGCCATTTGTTACGACTGGGGTTCAAATATATCAGGGCTCTTATTCATTGGCCTAGTAATGGCATAAATGTTACAACGGAAAGCGCTAGCTCCAACCTCTGATGTATATCCCCAGTGAACAAAGAACACAAATACTCTACAGAGTTCTATATGCAATAATAGGCTATCAAACTCTCAATAAATGTGCGTCTACTCTAGGCTTAATGTTATGTGAAAACAGCCTATTACTACCTATAACCGAAGGTGCTTCGTTATGGTATGCAAAGTAAGGTGGTAAGAGAAGTTACAGCATACGTTACTTTAATCAATAAATGTCAGGCACTCCTGCATGAAAGAAAGTGCACTAAAGTCCTTCAACACTAACAAGGAATCTTCTTTAAATGTTAGATGCTATAAAGATGCTCGTATCGGAAATGGAACCCAAAAAGGCAGGCAGCGGAACAATGCTCGTGCAGGCTATGCACACAAAAAGGCAGAATATATAATGCTGTCGGAGCCAAGAATATCCTAAACACTACAACAATAATAATAATCGCCACGACAATGCAGTATTCCTATCAACAAAAAGAGCCTAAGTCGTTTGTGTCTCCATACATCAAACTAGGCTGCGAAATGCTTGTGTAATCATAAATGGGTATGCATAAAAAGAGTAATTGGATTAATATACTTAATGTCTACTGTGACTGATAAAGTCTAGCTAGAGTCAATGATACGAGATACTGGTGCGCATGGCATGCCGCATAGCCTAGTGCAAATCTCAAGTCTGTGCGTCAAATATTACGTTATAATGAAGGGTAGCTCTCTTGAGAAACCTTAATACCGAAGTATTAAGCGTTCTCCTGGCGTACCTCAAAGACAAACAATCGAGACTCGAACAGTGCAGAATGGTATAGGCAAAAAAACCCTCATTCGTGCATGCTCTACTCTCAATGGCACACAGACTAAAATTTACTCAATCAACTCCAGTTCTCAGGTATGTCGTGCCACTTTTAACTAAAGCCAGCACTCATAGGAAACAATACCTTATAATATCAGACTCCTAGTCTAGCATTATCTAATCCAGCAGAACACTAATAATTATAGGACGCGGCAATATGAAAGCCAACCAATGCTTCGTGATCCACTTATCTTAATAACTAACATACATGGGTTATATCAGACCTTAACGCACAATACAACTGGCCAGCATTAAGCTGATTTTGCAGAGTTAACCAGAGGGGGTATAATATTAATAAAAGGTGGTGAAAGATATGGAAAATGAGAGAGATAGGCAGAGGAAAAGATTCTCAGGTACGGAGCGGGGACAGATAGCAAGGGAAAAAAGATGGGTGCGTTCTAGAAACCAGATCTAAGGGAGAGAGTGGCGAGGAACTGTATATATACTCGCACTAGCTCGAGCCGCGTGGGAAAAAAGCGGTTAAAAGTCATCTAGCCACTAGCAAGAGCTTGCAGCATGGTAAGGGCCTCTCTCCACCAACCCCCGCGAGGCAGCCAGCCGTGACGTCATCGAGCGGGACAAAAAACACTGCGCGCCCCCTCTCACTCTGTTCTACTCTCTCTCTCTCTCTCCCAGATCCCATCATTACTAGTTAATGATAAAACATATACTTTACAATTAAATATATAAAGCCTTGACATGGGTGAAAACAAAGAGCCTTTCTGGACTGCCCATGACACGAGCTTTCATATGAAATAAAGCACACTCTAATACATAAACTGTAGCCCCATCCACTGCCCTGGCGATCCTAGCGAGTCACTGTAGGACAAGCCATGCGGTTCTAACGGAGTGGTTAACGTCACACCTGATAATGGAGAATCATGAGCCAACCTAAGCAAACTTTCCCTGCAGCCCTCTGGCACGACCAGCTGGTCAACTGTACCTGATCCACCCTCCCAGTTCCTTTTAGGATCTTGATATCGGTGGTATAAAATTCCATTAAAGAAAAAAATATCCCCTGCCTTTGCATCCCTATCTTCTTCTAACTCCACAGCCCCATTGGTACACTGCAAAACCTCTGGATCCTCTAATTGCAACTTTCGAATGTCTGTGGGAGCCAACATGTCTAACTGCTTGGTCAACAACGTATGCCCTCCCCCAACATCCAACTTAGACATCCGGTTTTCTCGCTGCAGGTAACGGTGCTGTCTCTGAGTCTCTGCCTCCTCCACTACTTTATCAACTGTGTTAGGCACTGGAGTTACAACAGACTCGGTCAAAGGTCCTGCTATTGGGTCTTTTGGGAGAGCCACTGGTTCTAAACTCTTCAAACTTTTCCCAGCCTTCCGCTTCTCCTTAATTCCCTTCCTCCGCTGTTCTGTGGCCTGGGAAATAGGCTGTGATACCTTAAATGCTTGGGAACGAGTTACCACACATGCCATCTGTTGGCGTTGACAACTCACTACCCACTCTTGTTCCTCCCTACTCACGTCGGCCGGCCTCTCGGCAACGACTAAGGGTGGAACTTCTAAAGTAGGCACCGCAAAGTCGTTGCCGAGAAGAAGGTCGACGCCCTCCACTGGCAATTTCTCAACGATCCCAACATCTAAGTCCTTAATCACACCATCAACTTCCAGCTCCCACGAACCAACGGGTATGACCTGGTCGCATTAATACCCTGAACAACAACCACCCGTGCTGCATTAATTGGTCGCCCCATTGAAATTCTTCAAAAGTGTCTGTGAAGCTCCAGTATCACGCAAAACTTCCACCTTATGCTGGCAACCCGCCCAACTTACCCTACCGGTCCCTCTATGGGCACAAAAGACATCACGGACAGGGGACGAGCCTTCCTGAGTCTTATACATAGCCTGTGACCCTGCCGCTTGCAAACTACCCTGGGTAAATCCAGACGACATTTCAGCCACACCTATGCTGCGCACCAAAGACACGGCTGCAGCTGGCGGCTTACTAGGACAAGATTTTGCATAATGTCCCTTCTTTCTACAATGAAAATATTCCACTTCCCCTATCGGTCTCTTCTGATAAGGGGCGGAGTTCTGACCCTTCTGTAATGGGACGGCTGTAGTCTTTGGTTCAGTCCTGGTATCTTGGCTTTTAAACTGAGGTTTATATCTATAGTGATTGTCCTGAGCTCGAGGGTTTGGAGTATCGCGCCCCTTGGGAACTGCATCAACACACTTTACAGATTCATATCCCCTGATTAGCGACAACCTGAGGTCAGCCATCTCAGCTGCCTCTTGAAGAGTTCTTGGGTTCTTTTCTTTAATAGTTAAAGTCATTTCTGCACCAGTACACTTATAAAACTGCTCGAGCAGAAACAGCTCAGTCAACTGTTCTGCCGTCTCAGCTTTCTCAGAACGTGTCCAGTTTTTAAGTGCATCTTTTAAGTCCCGGGCATGTTCAAGAAAGGTCGCCTCCCTAGTCTTTGTAACACCCCGAAACTTCAATCGATATGTTTCCGGTTGCAACTTGTATGCCCGTAGGACAGCTCTCTTCAATTCTGGGTAGTCAATGCAAGACTCTAAAGGCAGTGCATCATAAGCCTTCAGACCCTTACCCGTAAGTCTTGAGAAGACTAGAGCTGCCCACTTCTCTTCAGGCTAATTATGCTCCTTACACTTCTTCTCAAAACGATTAAAAAATTCTGTGACTTCAGTTTCACTAAATACCGGCACCAATTTGACTAATTGGGCCAAGGACTGTTCTCTTACTTGGCCCTCACGGCCCATCCGAGTCCCTGTCGACTCTGCACGAGTCTTATCTAAATCTAATTTAGCACAATATTTCTCCGAGTCGTACCTAAGCTCAGCCTCATGCCTCCTAACCTCAATCTCATACCTCCTCGTCTCATCCTCCTGCCTCCTGGTCTCATCCTCCTGCTTCCTAGTCTCATTCTCCTGCTTCCTAGCCTCAATCTTAGCAAGCTCAAGTCTAAATACCATATCTGGAGACAGGCAGGAAGAGGGAGCTGCCACTACTGAAGGAGGGGGGGCAAAAACTGGGGAACCACCACGTGCATCACCCGAGGGCACTCCAATCTGCCAATTCTCATCCCTCTGTGGGAGAGTGCTAACTTCCGGTAACTGAGTGGACGGCACTGTGGGAGTCGAGTGAGAGGGGATCTGGGGAGGAACCCCCCCAAACGCCCTCTCCTATGAAACCCCATGTCGCCCACGCAACACCCAGGAAATCAGCTCCCCCTTGGACATCCCTGCTACATTGGAAATGCCCAAAACCTTGGCTATCAGGTGCAAGCCACAAACATCCACCCCAGTCAGCCTCTCCTCCATCACGTGGTACCGCTTACTCACAAAAACTCTAGCATCCTCCTCACTGGTTACTAACGGCACACCTTCAAATGACATCTCTCGCTCATCGTCAGTGCTAATGCACGACATACTGAAGTCCACAAAAATATTCTCGAGACAAAAGTGTTAAACTTCCTATGCAAGCACTAATTACTAAATTAACTGGAGTCTCTTAAATGCTTTACTAATTGCCATACAAAAAAAATATTCTTCAATATGCACGCTAAAATACAAACAAATAAATGTTGTACAACTCTGCAAAAATTTATACTGTTCACAAAATCCTAAGCAAGGTCGCCATTTGTTACTAACTGGCTCTCGGGTACACAAGGGCTCTCAATCAGGACTCGAATACGGCTCGCTGCCACAACGGAAACACACGATCCCAACCCCTGAGTACTGCCAGCCGAACAAAAAAAACCAATACCCTCCAGAGTTCAATCTGCTATAACGGGGTATACAAGAACTCGGTACTAGTGTTCAACAACAGACTAGTAAAGAGACAGAAATTATCTAGTCTAGTCAACACTCAAACAATAAAATAAGAAACAACAACACAAAAAAATAGTGTTGGCCGAAGCCGAAGTAATCCACCCTTGACTATGAACTTAAGAAGTCCACCACCCTCTACTTCGGATCGGCACTATTACGTTACGTTAATTAATAGTCCTTCAGCATCGAGCAAGGAATCTTCTGAAAAAAGTTAGATGCTTCTCGGATGCTCGTAAGAAGTACGTATCGGATTTTGAACAGTAATTCAATAAGCAAAAACACTGGCAATTAAATACTATCAAAGGCTTAAATTGGCATAAGAATAATTAAAAGAATATGCAATAGTAAATGGCAAACATTAAAAGGAAGTACTCCGCAAATGCAACGGCAATAGCCTACTCGGATTGAGCTCGTGGGCCACTAATCACTAAAGTAGCCAAGCTTGCAACACATGAAATCAATAGTGCATAAACAATATCATACATAAGGAAAGCTTCAATACTATTCTGTATCTACTAATCGAGTAAAGTCTAGCTGGGATACTGTGGGCAAAAGGTAGCAGTGACTGAGCAAAAACGGCTCGTAGCCTAGCGAAGTCCTCACGACTGTTTAAAGTATTACGTTAAAACTAACAAGTGCACTTTGAGAAATCCAGATCCCTTGTATCTGGTTTTTTCCCGGCTCCTTGACAAAGTAAAAACAAACTGTTAATAAAATACAGGGTGGTTAGGCTCTTGCCCTCACGCACTGTAAATTATAAACTCAACACAGTCAGCCGCGAAGACAACCTAGGCTTCACTGAACCGAAACGAGTATGCAGGTTTATCGCTTAACCACTGCATCAAACAACAACTCGTAACACAGAAAAGCCTTACCCCAGTCTAGCATTACCTAGACCAGCAGAAAACAGGAATAATAATAATAACACACAGGGAAATGCATATACAAGTGCAACAAACATAAATCAATCCTATTCTAAGTCAACCCTTCCAAAATAGGCTATCTAATAGGCAAGTACCTCGTGAGAACTCAAGCAATAATACGTTGGCTGACTAGCTCTGCACCAACGGGACCATGGAAGTTAAACAGGGCAGGGAAAAGAGGAAATAAGAATGTAAGGTAGTAGAGAAAGTTCCCATCAGTCAGAAGAATATAAATAGTTAGCAAGGGAAATGAGAAGTCGCTCTGCCTAATGAATTCTGATGAAAAAATGGCTGGACTTCCCTTTTATACCCGGCCCTCTAGTGAGCCCAACGTGAACTACTAAGGACCGCCCACTGACAACCATTACGTAATTTCTCTCTCTCCTCTGGGATACACAAAGGCTCCCCCTAGCACTGAGGGAGGGAGGAGTGCTAGTGAGTTAGGCCTACCTCCTGCCTGGCGTACCCACTGACACCTAACTGTGGCTGTTTCTCTTCCCATCATTACAAATAAGTTTTACACACAATACTTATAACTAATGATATAAAATAGAACTCGTTGACTCAGATGAAAACAAAATACATATTCATAATACTTATAGTACAACGGCTCACACGAACTAAGTTAGGAAACTCTACATAGACTACAGCCAAAGTTCCTGCCCTGACGATCCTAGCGAGAGTGGGGCATGACTAGGCGTTCTGTACAGCATGCTCACACGTGGACATGCGTCACAGTAGTGGGAAGTGGGTAGTGGGAAGTGGGTAGTGGGAAGTGGGAAGTGGGTAGTGGGAAATGGGAAGTGGGAAGTGGGAAGTGGGTAGTGGGTAGTGGGAAGTGGGAAGTGGAAGTGGGAAGTGGGTAGTGGGAAGTGGAAGTGTGGCTAACATCACATCTCAGGCAACACTAGGTAAATGAATGAACAACACCTATAATTATGCATATACATTGGAAAGAAGCATGGCTGAAATATTCCCTAGAACAAATTACACCATATGGGAAGAAAAGGGTATGATTATTATGTTTTTACACCAACCAACTCCACATCTAAACTCAATTAATGAAATCAACAAATAACGAACACATGGGGTGACTCGGACAGATAAATGGGAGAGATAAATGAAATGGGGTGGTAATATAAAGCCTATAGTCTATTCGCTGTAAGTAGGCGAACAATCATGACCTCTAACCTCTGTAACTAATAAACTACTAGAGTAATCGAGCTAATATTTGTACCATTTGGGAAGAGTCAGTCAAGGAATAGATGTGGAAATTTACATCCAATTTGCCCTAGTCCTTTATGAGTTACAGAGGATACAGGACATGCTTTCTCGCCTACTTACAGCGAATAGACTATAGCCAAACAAATATATTCAGATAATGATAAAGCTACTGAGTAACTTAAACATCATAATAAAGAAGGAAATAAGTAACACCCCGTTCTTAACATTAATCATCAATTACAAACCCCAATGTATATGAATAAACAAATGAAAGCATATGGTCCTCCCGGGATTCGAACTCGGGACACCACACCCAGAACATAAGCATCTACAGTAGTTCTAAACCATTCCACACCAACACATATACCAGTTTTGTAGAGGATACTTCTCGCTCGTGTATGGACTACTACTTGAAGGGAATTAATAAAGGATAGTATAAAAAAAACAAAAAACAAAACAGGAGATAAATAAACCATGATAATAGCAGAATAGATGAGTGTAGAGCCAAGTAGAGGCCGGGGAGGGAAGGACTCATCCGTGCTAAGAATATTAAGGGGGTAGTGCTGGGTTTTTGGCCTACTGTATAATTATATATATTTATTTATTTATTTGTTTAATGTTCTCGCTAGACCTCCATCAAGCTTAACAAAATATCCCCTAGACCCTCTTTCAAGATAAATTTGTACATTTTTCGGCAGAAAAATGTCCTGGCCGAAGGCCGGTTCCTTCTGAAAATACAGGCTCGCTATCGCTCGCCAGGAAAAAATCGACACCTAAATGGCACGAAACACCTTAATATTGACAAAGAAACGAGGCGAAAGGTCTCAAAATCGCCAAACTAACGCAACGACCGTCGTAAAATCCTAAACCTATTATGCTAAACATGAGGGAGAAGGGGTTCCAGAAAAACCGAGCAGTTCCCCCTAAACAAAATGTAACTCCCCCCCCCCCCCCCCCCCCCCCCCCCCAACCTTATAAGCTGCTCCCGGACACGCGCCGACCCCAGATGAGACCCGACTAGTAATAAGAGCATTACATCCTCCAGGGCTTAGGAGGGATGAGGAAGGAGATGTTGGGGGATTAGAGAGCCAGGGGGGGGGGGGGGGGGAGAGAGATAGATTAATGTGCTACGTGTGATTACAACAGAACCAGGCAGAACGTGAGCGACAAGACCAAACCAGACCAGATGGCTGGAGTAAAAGAGGAAAGAAGAGTAATTGGACAGAGGAAGAACAAGCTGAGAAGTGAGAAGTACAGTAGAAGACTGAAAGTTCTCGGGCTCAACCAAAGTTGCTTCACGGCCACTATGAGAGAAAGATATACACAACTACTGACAACATTAATGTATAAGAGCTCTTGCGATGTTCTTTATGTTCTTAGTTAGTTAAAATAGGACTTCAGAGGCTATCAACTTTATTGGATTATTATGCCAGCACACTGTAAGTCAAGAATAACGTCAGGACTGGAGCCTCTCTGCGAGAACACCAGTCCCTTATTTATGTTATTGTTGTTGATGCGTATATTTTACTCTAGCCCACTGGGCCAGGGCTGCGATTTTCTTTATGCAACTACTGTATGCAAATATAGTTTAAGAAATACAAACAACAAAATCGTGATTACCCTGGTCCTCCTCTTTCTCCTATATAAATATATATTGAGGGTCAGATCAAATCAGCTATATACAGTATACATTAATAAATACTAAGTATTTATTAATATATAACCGGGTTGACCTGAACAACAATCTAAATGTCTATATTTGCATACACAAGTCGCAAGAGCTTATAAACATTATCCAGTAGGTGTACAAATAACAACTATAACAGCTACGATAAGGTGCAACTTTTACATCATAATTTTTATCCACACGAACAAATAAAACACTCGGCTTACTATGTTCATCATAAAACACTAACATATACTTTTACCTGGCCTTGTAACTTGGCTCTTCCAGGTATGTACTTCTAAAGATGTACTTTCTACCCTCTCTGGGCTTAACACTAATAAGGCGTACGGTCCGGACAGTGTTCCTCCTGTTGTTCTCAAAAACTGTGCTTCCGTGCTGACTCCCTGCCTAGGCAAACTCTTTCGTCTCTGTCTATCCTCTAACGTCTTCCCTTCATGCTGGAAGTTTGCTCACATTCAACCTGTCCCAAAGAAGGGTGACCGCTCTCAACCCTCCAACTATCGTCCAATTGCTCTTATCTCTTGTCTTTCTAAAGTTTTTGAAACTATTCTTGCTTCCAAATTTCTTAAGCATTTCTCTTCTCATAATCTGCTCTCAGATCGCCAGTATGGCTTCCTTAAGGGTCGCTCTACTGGTGATCTTCTTTCATATCTTACTAACTCTTGGTCATCCTCCTTTCGGGACTTCGGTGAGACTTTTTCTATTGCACTAGACATATCGAAAGCCTTCGATAGAGTCTGGCATAAATCTTTAATTTCTAAACTACCCTCCTTCGGTTTCTATCCCTCCATCTGTGCCTTTGTCTCTAATTTCCTTTCCGGCCGTTCCATAGCTGCGGTTGTGGACGGCCATTGTTCACTTCCTCACCCTATAAACTCCGGTGTTCCTCAGGGCTCTGTCCTATCTCCTATTCTCTTTCTAATTTTTATACATGATCTCCTTAACTGTACCTTAATTCCCATCCATTCATACGCAGACGACTCAACCTTACACTACTCCATTAGTTTTTCAGAACGCCCCAGCCAGCAATCCCTCAACGACAAACGTAATGAAGCCATAGAACTCTTAAATTCTGATCTAAATACTATTTCCAATTGGGGCAGAGAAAACCTTGTTAACTTTAATGCTTCCAAAACCCAATTTCTCCATCTATCTACCCGTCAGGATCTCCCAGCGGACTATCCCTTATTCTTCAACAATACAAAAATCAACCCTTCATCTTCTCTCAATATTCTTGGTGTCTCTTTTTCTTCTGCTCTCATTTGGAAGGACCATATTACCAGTCTTGCTAAGGCAGCCTCCCAGAAGCTGGGTGTGCTCAACCGCCTTAGGGGGTTCTTTTCCCCTGCACAGCTTCTTGCTCTGTACAGGGGCATAGTGCGCCCTTGTATTGAGTATTGTTCACATGTGTGGGGAGGTTCCTCTCACACCGCTCTCCTAG
>JBAKBP010034496.1:0-20618 GCA_037953745.1 Lithodes maja | reverse complement strand
ATATGGCTTCCCATTTTCTCATTGCTTCCCATTTTTTCATTCCTTCCCAATCTCTCCTTGCTTCGCATTCTCTCATTGCTCCGGAGCCTATTCTCTTCTTCCTCCCCATTCTCTTCATCCTTTCCATTATCTCCTTCCTCTCCATTTTCTCCTTGCTTCCTATTCTCTCATTGCTTCCCATTATCTCATTGCTTCCCATTCTCTCATTGCTTCCCATTCTCTCCTTGCATCCCATTCTGTCATTGCTTCCCATTCTCTCATTGCTTCCCATTCTCTACTTGCTTCCCATTCTCTAATTGCTTCCCATTTCTCATTGCCTCCTATTCTCTTATTGCTTCCAATTCTCCCATTCCTTCCCATTCTCTCATTGCTTCCCATTCTCTCCTTGCTGCTCATTTTCTTATTGTTTCCCATTCTCATTGCTTCCCATTCTCTCATTGCTTCCCATTCTCTCCTTCCTCCCCATTCTCACCTTGCTTCCCATTCCCTCATTGCTTCCCATTATCTCATTCCTCCCCATTCTCTCATTGCTTCCCATTCTCTCATTGCTTCCCATTCTCTCCTTGCTTCCCATTCTCACACTGCTTCCCATCTCTCATTGCTTCCCTTTTTCTCATTGTTTCCCTTTCTATCATTGCTTCCCATTATCTCATTGCTTCCCATTCTCTACTTGCTTCCCATTCTCTAATTGCTTCCCATTTCTCATTGCCTCCTATTCCCTTATTGCTTCCAATTCTCCCATTCCTTCCCATTCTCTCATTGCTTCCCATTCTCTCCTTGCTGCTCATTCTCTTATTGTTTCCCATTCTCATTGCTTCCCATTCTCTCATTGCTTCCCATTCTCATAATGCTTCCCATTTTCTCATTGCTTCCCATCTTCTCATTGCTTCCCATTCTCTCCTTCCTCCCCATTATCTCCTTCCTCCCCATTCTGTCCTTGCTACCCCTTCTAGCCTTCCTTCCCATTCTCTCATTGCTCCCCATTTTCTCCTTGCTTCCCATTCTCTCCTTGCTTCCCATTATCTCATTGCTTCCCATTCTCTCATTGCTTCCCATTCTCTCCTTCCTCCCCATTATCTCCTTGCTTTCTATTCCCTCATTGCTTCCCATTCTATCCTTCCTCCCCATTCTCTCATTGCTTCCCATTCTCTCATTGCTTCCCATTCTCTCCTTGCTTCCCATTCTCACATTGCTTCCATCTCTCATTGCTTCCCATTCTCTCATTGCTTCCCATTCTCTCATTGCTTCCCATTCTCTAATTGCTTCCCATTTTCTCATTGCCTCCCATTCTCTCATTGCTTCCAATTCTCCCATGGCTTCCCATTCTCTCATTGCTTCCCATTCTCTCTTTGCTTCCCATTTTCTCATTCCTTTCCAATCTCTCTTTACTTCCCATTATCTCCTTGCTTCCCATTTTCTCATTGCTTCCCATTCTCTCATTGCTTCCCATTCTCTCCTTGCTTCCCATTTGTTCATTCCTACCCAATCTCTCCTTGCTTCGCATTCTCTCATTGCTCCGGAGCCTATTCTCTTCTTCCTCCCCATTCTCTTCATCCTTTCCATTATCTCCTTCCTCTCCATTTTCTCCTTGCTTCCTATTCTCTCATTGCTTCCCATTATCTCATTGCTTCCCATTCTCTCATTGCTTCCCATTATCTCCTTGCATCCCATTCTGGCATTGCTTCCCATTCTCTCATTGCTTCCCATTCTCTACTTGCTTCCCATTCTCTAATTGCTTCCCATTTCTCATTGCCTCCTATTCTCTTATTGCTTCCAATTCTCCCATTCCTTCCCATTCTCTCATTGCTTCCCATTCTCTCCTTGCTGCTCATTCTCTTATTGTTTCCCATTTTCATTGCTTCCCATTCTCTCATTGCTTCCCATTCTCATATTGCTTCCCATTTTCTCATTGCTTCCCATCTTCTCATTGCTTCCCATTCTCTCCTTCCTCCCCATTATCTCCTTCCTCCCCATTCTGTCCTTGCTCCCCCTTCTAGCCTTCCTTCCCATTCTCTCATTGCTCCCCATTTTCTCCTTGCTTCCCATTCTCTCCTTGCTTCCCATTATCTCATTGCTTCCCATTCTCTCATTGCTTCCCATTCTCTCCTTCCTCCCCATTATCTCCTTGCTTTCCATTCCCTCATTGCTTCCCATTCTCTCCTTCCTCCCCATTCTCTCATTGCTTCCCATCTCTCATTGCTTCCCATTCTCTCATTGCTTCCCATTCTCTCATTGCTTCCCATTCTCTAATTGCTTCCCATTTTCTCATTGCCTCCCATTCTCTCATTGCTTCCAATTCTCCCATGGCTTCCCATTCTCTCATTGCTTCCCATTCTCTCTTTGCTTCCCATTTTCTCATTCCTTTCCAATCTCTCCTTACTTCCCATTATCTCCTTGCTTCCCATTTTCTCATTGCTTCCCATTCTCTCATTGCTTCCCATTCTCTCCTTGCTTCCCATTTTTTCATTCCTTCCCAATCTCTCCTTGCTTCGCATTCTCTCATTGCTCCGGAGCCTATTCTCTTCTTCCTCCCCATTCTCTTCATCCTTTCCATTATCTCCTTCCTCTCCATTTTCTCCTTGCTTCCTATTCTCTCATTGCTTCCCATTATCTCATTGCTTCCCATTCTCTCATTGCTTCCCATTCTCTCCTTGCATCCCATTCTGTCATTGCTTCCCATTCTCTCATTGCTTCCCTTTCTCTCCTTGCTTCCCATTATCTCATTGCTTCCCATTCTGTCCTTGCTTCCCATTCTCTCATTGCTTCCCATTCTCTCCTTGCTTCCCATTTTTTCATTCCTTCCCAATCTCTCCTTGCTTCGCATTCTCTCATTGCTCCGGAGCCTATTCTCTTCTTCCTCCCCATTCTCTTCATCCTTTCCATTATCTCCTTCCTCTCCATTTTCTCCTTGCTTCCTATTCTCTCATTGCTTCCCATTATCTCATTGCTTCCCATTCTTTCATTGCTTCCCATTCTCTCCTTGCATCCCATTCTGTCATTGCTTCCCATTCTCTCATTGCTTCCCTTTCTCTCCTTGCTTCCCATTATCTCATTGCTTCCCATTCTGTCCTTGCTTCCCATTCTCTCATTGCTTCCCATTCTCTCCTTGCTTTCGATTCTCTCATTGCTTCACATTCTCTCCTTGCTTCCTATTCTCTCATTGCTTCCCATTCTCTCATTGCTTCCCATTCTCTCTTCCATCCCCATTCTCTCCTTGCGTCACATTATCTCATTGCTTCCCATTCTCGCATTGCTTCCCATTATATGCTTGTTTCCCATTATCTTCTTGCTTCCCATTCTCTCCTTGCTTTCGATTCTCTCATTGCTTCCCATTCTTTCCTTGCTTCCCATTCTCTCATTGCTTCCTATTCTCTCATTGCTTCCCATTCTCTCTTCCATCCCCATTCTCTCCTTGCTTCACATTATCTTCTTGCTTCCCATTATCTCCTTGCTTCCCATTCTCTCATTACTTCCCATTCTCTCATTGCTTCCCATTCTCTCATTGCTTCCCATTCTCTTATTGTTTCCCTTTCTCTCCTTCCTTCCCATTATCTCCTTGCTTCCCATTCTCACATTGCTTCCCATTATCTCATTGCTTCCCATTATCTCATTGCTCCCCATTCTCTCATTGCTTCCCATTTTCTGATTGCTTCCCTTTCTCTCATTGCTTCCCATTATCTCCTTCTTCCCCATTCTCTCATTGCTTCCCATTCTCTCGTTCCTGCCCATTCTCTCATTGCTTCTCAGTCTCGCATTGCTTCCCATTATCTCATTGCTTTCCATTCTCTCATTGCTTCCCATTCTCTCATTGCTGCTCATTCTCTCATTGCTTCCTATTCTCTCCTTCCTCCCCATTATCTCCTTGCTCCCCATTATCTCACTGCTTCCCATTATCTCCTTCATCCCCATTCTCTAATTGCTTCCCATTCTCTCATTGCGTCCCATTCTCTTTTTGCTTCCCATTTTCTCATTACTTCCCATTCTCTCATTGCTTCTCATTCTCTTATGGCTTCCCATTCTCTCCTTCCTCCCCATTCTCTCCTTGCTTCCCATTCTCACATTGCTTCCCAATCTCTCATTCCTCCTCATTCTCTCATTGCTTCCCATTCTCGCATTATTTCCTATTCTCTCATTGCTTCCAATTCCCTCGTTGCTTGTCAATCTCTCATTGCTTCCCATTCACTCATTGCGTCCCAATCTCTCATTGCTTCCCATTCTTGCCTTCCTTCCCAGTCTCTCCTTCCTCCACATTTTCTCCTTGCTTCCCATTCTCTCCTTCCTCCCCATTATCTCCTTGCTCCCCATTCTCCACTTCCTCCCCACTCTCACTTTGCTTCCCATTCTCCTATTGCTTCCCATTCTCTCATTACTCCCCATTATCTCCTTCCTCCCCATTATCTCCTTGCTCCCCATTCTCCCCTTCCTCCTCATTCTCACTTTGATTCCCATTCTCTCATTGCTTCCCATTCTCTCATTGCTTCCCATTATCTCCTTCCTCTCCATTCTCTTCTTCTTCCCCATTCTCTCCTTGCTCCCCCTTCTCTCCCTGCTTCCCATTCTCTCATTGCTTCCCATTATCTCATTGCTTCCCATTATCTCCTTCCTCCCCATTCTCTCACTACTCCCCATTGTCTCATTGATTCCCATTATCTCATTGCTTCCCATTATCTCATTACTTCCCATTCTCTCATTGCTTCCAATTCTCTCATTGCTTCTCATTCTCTCCTTACTTCCCATTCTCTCATTGCATCCCATTCTCTCCTTCCTCCCCATTCTCTCATTGCTTTCCATTCTTTCAATGCTTCCCATTCCCTCCTTGCTTCCCATTCTCTCCTTGCTTCCCATTCTCTCATTGCTTCCCATTATCTCATTGCTTCCCATTATCTCCCTCCTCCCCATTCTCTCATTGCTTCCCATTCTCTCATTGCTTCCCATTCTCTCCTTGCTTCCCATTCTCACATTACTTCCCATCTCTCATTGCTTCCCTTTCTCTCATTGCTTCCCATTATCTCATTGCTTCCCATTCTCTCATTACTTCCCATTATCTCATTGCTTCCCATTCTCTCATTGCTTATCGTTCTCTCATTGCTTCCCATTTTCTCATTGCTTCCCATTCTTTCATTGCTTCCCATTCTCCCATTGCTTCCAATTATCTCATTGCTTCTCATCCTCTCATTTCTTCCCATTCTCTCCCTCCTTCCCGTTCTATCATACCTCCCCATTTTCTCCTTGCTTCCCATTATCTCCTTGCTTCCCATTATCTCATTGCTTCCCATTCTCTCATTGCTTCCCATTCTCTCCTTCCTCCCCATTCTCACCTTGCTTCCCATTCCCTCATTGCTTCCCATTATCTCATTCCTCCCCATTCTCTCATTGCTTCCCATTCTCTCATTGCTTCCCATTCTCTCCTTGCTTCCCATTCTCACACTGCTTCCCATCTATCATTGCTTCCCTTTTTCTCATTGTTTCCTTTCTATCATTGCTTCCCATTATCTCATTGCTTCCCATTCTCTACTTGCTTCCCATTCTCTAATTGCTTCCCATTTCTCATTGCCTCCCATTCTCTTATTGCTTCCAATTCTCCCATTCCTTCCCATTCTCTCAATACTTCCCATTCTCTCCTTGCTGCTCATTCTCTTATTGTTTCCCATTCTCATTGCTTCCCATTCTCTCATTGCTTCCCATTCTCATATTGCTTCCCATTGTCTCATTGCTTCCCATCTTCTCATTGCTTCCCATTCTCTCCTTCCTCCCCATTATCTCCTTCCTGCCCATTCTGTCCTTGCTCCCCCTTCTAGCCTTCCTTCCCATTCTCTCATTGCTCCCCATTTTCTCATTGCTTCCCATTCTCTCCTTGCTTCCCATTATCTCATTGATTCCCATTCTCTCATTGCTTCCCATTTTCTCCTTCCTCCCCATTATCTCCTTGCTTTCCATTCCCTCATTGCTTCCCATTCTCTCCTTCCTCCCCATTCTCTCATTGCTTCCCATTCTCTCATTGCTTCCCATTCTCTACTTGCTTCCCATTCTCACATTGCTTCCCATCTCTCATTGCTTCCCATTCTCTCATTGCTTCCCATTCTCTCATTGCTTCCCATTCTCTAATTGCTTCCCATTTTCTCATTGCCTCCCATTCTCTCATTGCTTCCAATTCTCCCATGGCTTCCCATTCTCTCATTGCTTCCTATTCTCTCCTTGCTTCCAATTCTCTCAATGTATCCCATTATCATTGCTTCCCATTCTCTCCTTCCTGCCCTTTCTCTCATTGCTTCCCACTATCTCATTGCTTCCCATTATCTCATTGCTTCCCATTATCTCATTGCTTCCCATTCTCTCCTTCCTCCCCATTCTCTCCTTGCTTCCCATTCTCTCATTGCTTCCCATTATCTCCTTCATCTCCATTCTCTCATTGCTTCCCATTTTCTCATTACGTCCAATTCTCTCCTTGCTTCCCATTCTCTCACTGCTTCCCATTCTCTCATTGCTTCCCATTCTCTCCTTGCTTCCCATTCTCTCCTTACTCCCCATTCTCTCATTGCTTCCCATTCTCTCATTGCTTCCCATTCTCTCATTGCTTCCCATTCTCTCATTGCTTCCCATTCTCTCATTGTTTCCCATTATCTCATTGCTCCCCATTCTCTCATTGCTTCTCATTCTCTCATTGCTTCCCATTCTCTCCTTGCTTCTCACTCTCTCATTACTTCCCATTCTCTCATTGCTTCCCATTCTCTCCTGGCTTCCCATTCTCTCCTTCCTGCCCTTTCTCTCATTGCTTCGCACTCTCTCATTGCTTCCCATTATCTCATTGCTTCCCATTATTTCATTGCTTCCCATTATATCATTGCTTCCCATTCTCTCCTTCCTCCCCATTCTCTCCTTGCTTCCCATTTTCTAATTGCTTTCCATTATCTCCTTCATCTCCATTCTCTCATTGCTTCCCATTCTCTCATTGTGTCCCATTCTCTCCTTGCTTCCCATTCTCTCACTGCTTCCCATTCTCTCATTGCTTCCCATTCTCTCATTGCTTCCCATTCTCTCCTTACTTCCCATTCTCTCATTGCTTCCCATTCACTCATTGCTTCCCATTCTCTCATTGCTTCCCATTCTCTCATTTCTTCCCATTCTCTCATTGCTTCCCATTTTCTCATTGTTTCCCATTATCTCATTGCTCCCCATTCTCTCATTGCTTCTCATTCTCTCATTGCTTCCCATTCTCTCCTTGCTTCTCACTCTCTCATTGCTTCCCATTCGCTCCTTGCTTCCCATTATCTCCTTGCTTCCCATTCTCTCCTTGCTTCCCATTCTCTCCTTGCTTCCCATTCTCTCCTTGCTTCCCATTCTCTCCTTGCTTCCCATTCTCTCCTTGCTTTACATTTTCTCATTGCTTCCCATTATCTCCTTGCGTCCCATTCTCTCATTGCTTCCCATTCTCTCATTGCTTCCCATTCTCCCCTTGCTTCCCATTCTCTCCTTACTTCCCATTCTCTCCTTGCTTACAATTATCTCCTTCCTCCCCATTCTCTCATTGCTCCCCATTCTCTCATTACTTCCCATTCTCTCATTGCTTCCCATTCTCCCATTCCTTCCCATTCTCTCATTGCTTCCCATTCTCATATTGCTTCCCATTTTCTCATTGCTTCCTATCTTCTCATTGCTTCCCATTCTCTCCTTTGTGACATTGACCACTCCGTTAGAACCGCATGGCTTGTCCTACAGTGACTCGCTAGGATCGCCAGGGAAGTGGATGGGGCTACAGTTTATGTATTAGAGTGTGCTTTATTTCATATGAAAGCTCGTGTCATGGGCAGTCCAGAAAGGCTCTTTGTTTTCGCCCATGTCAAGGCATTATGTATTTAATTGTAAAGTATATGTTTTGTCATTAACTAGTAATGATAGGATCTGGGAGAGAGAGAGGGAGTAGAACAGAGTGAGAGGGGGCGCGCAGTGTTTTTTGTCCCGCTCGATGACGTCACGGCTGGCTGCCTCGCGGGGGTTGGTGGAGGGAGGTCCTTACCATGCTGTGAGCTTTGTTAGTGGTTAGCTTCCCATTCTCTCATTGCTTCCCATTCTCTCCTTGCTTCCCATTCTCTCCTTGCTTACCATTCTCCCAGTGCTTCCCATTCTCTCATTGATTCCCATTCTCTCATTGCTTCCATTCTCTCATTACTTCCCATGCTCTCATTGCTTCCCATTTTCTCATTGCGTCCCATTCTCTCATTGCTTCCCTTTCTCTCCTTGCTTTCCATTCTCTTCTTGCTTCCTATTCTCTCCTTCCTCTCTATTCTCTCATTGCTGCCCATTCTATCATTGCTTCCTATTATCTCATTGCTTCCCATTCTCTCCTGGCTTCCCATTCTCTCATTGCTTCCCATTCTCTCCTTCCTTTCCATTCTCTCCTTAATCCTCATTCTCTCTTTGCTTCCCATTCTCTCCTTCCTCCCCATTCTCTGCTTCCTCCCCATACTCTCCTTGCTTCCCATTCTCTCATTGCTTTCCATTCTTTCCTTGCTTCCCATTCTCTCATTGCTTCCCAGTATCTCATTGCTTCCCATTCTCGCATTGCTTCCCATTCTCTCATTGCTTCCCTTTATCTCGATCATTGCTTCCCATTTCCTCCTTACTTCCCATTCTCTCCTTGCTTCACATTATCTCATTGCTTCCCATTCTCGCATTGCTTTCCATTATCTCCTTGCTTCCCATTCTCACATTGCTCCCCATTCTCACCTTCCTCCCCATTTTCTCTTTCCTCCTCATTCTCTCCTTCCTCCCCATTCTCTTCTTGCTTCCTATTCTTTCATCGCTTCCCATTATTTAATTGCTTCCCATTCTCTCATTGCTTCCCATTCTCTCATTGCTTCCCTTTCTTCTATTGCTTCCCATTCTCTCCTTGCTTCCAATTCTCTCATTGCTTCCCACTCACTCATTGCTTCCCATGCTCTCCTTCCTCCCCATTCTCTCCTTGCTTCCCATTCTCTCATTGCTTCCCATTGTCATATTGCTTGCCATTCTATCCTTGCTTCCCATTCTCTCATTGCTTCCTATTCGCTCATTGCTTCCCCTTCCCCCATTGATTCCCATGCTTTCCTTGCTTCCCATTCTCTCATTGCTTCCCATTCTCTCATTGCTTCCCATTTTCTCATTGCTTCCCATTCTCTCATTGATTCCCATTCTCTCTTTGCTTCCAATTCTCTCATTGCGTCCCATTCTCTCCCTGCTTCCCATTCGCTCATTGCTTACCATTCTCCCATTGCTTCCCATTCTCTCATTGTTTCCCATTCTCTCATTGCTTCATCTTCTCTCATTGCTTCCCATTCTCTCCTTGCTTCCCATTCCCTCCTTGCTTCCCATTATCTCCTTACCTTTTGATACCTTTTGATGTGTTCGCCGCTCTTCTAGCGGCACCAAGGAGCGCGACGCCCCTCGTTATGGGTGGTGATTTGGTGCAGTAGACTGTTTGAGGCGACAGCTCGCTCCCTTGCGAGGATGGGCTCGTCTGGCACTTTTTGAAGTTCGACATCTAGGGCTCTCTTGAAGTTGTCTAACGAGATGTCCCTCATGTCTCTTACTCGCCGTGGGAGTTTGTTGAAGAGACGTGGGCCTCTGTGTGATAACCAACCCTCTCGCAGAGAGCCCATATCACCCCTGTTATTCATCCGGGGGATTTTGCATTCCCAGCCTCTCCTATCACTGAATTTCATGACTATCGGAGTATGTAAGGGGGGTGTGGTGGAGTGGTCATGCCACTGGATTGGTAATCCAATGGACCCGGGTTCAAATCCCAATATGTCAATGGGAAGATATTATTGGGATTGAATTTGTGCTGTACCTAGTATCAGTGCATTACCACAAAGCCCACCGAAATACCAAAAAAATACCCTCATTGTTCCCTGATTAAATAACACTGTATGAATATTCCCATATTCAAAATATGTTACAGGGGGACAATGCCTAGTGAGTTCACTGCTCAATAGGTGGCGTTCTGAGAGTGAGGGTCTGAGTCTGGAGGGTGAGACAGTGAATCACTTGAACGAAGCAACCAGCCGCTTCAGAGATGGAGCTGCTTCGAGCCATGATGGATGCTTCACATGTCTCACTCCCCAGACTGGAACAAGACCTCACAGGCTTCACCGTGTTGAGCGGTAGAATGTACAGGCTCTCAGCCTATGCCCGAGAGGGAGTAGTTGGAATATAGAAAAACAATTTTTTTTTTTAGGTTTGGTACTAAACCCTCTGCGATTTTCCACGTGTATATTATTAGGTAACGTTCTCTTCTACGTTCCAGTGAGTACAGATTCAGTGCTCTTAAACGCTCCCAATAGTGTAGATGTTTTATCGAACTTATATGCGAAGTGAAATTTCTTTGTACACTCTCTACGTCATTTATTTCACCTGCTTTGTATGGGGATGTTAATACGCTACAGTATTCAAGCCGCGGTAGCACTAGAGATTTGAAGAGCGTTATCATAGGCAATTCACCGCATGTTTTAAAAGTACGCAGAATCCAACCCGTTAGACGTTTCGCAGCCGCCACTTTGACCTGGTTATGTACTTTGAAACCCATATTTTCAGACATTAATACCCCAAGGTCTTTCACACTGTCTTTCCGTTCTATTATGTGGTTAGATTCTGTTAAGTAATTTGTAATTTCTTTAACACCATTATTATCTCTGTACCGTATTAATTGGAATTTGTCCTCATTGAATTGCATGTTGTTTTCACTGGTCCACTGGAACACTACATTCATGTCTTCCTGCAGTCGGCCTGTGTCCTCTTGTGTGTTTACTATCTTGCTTAATTTTGTGTCATCAGCAAAAGACGACACTGGTGTTGGTATCTATGTCGCAAATTAGTATGAGGAACAGAAGGGGTGCTAGCACTGTTCCTTGGGGCACTGAGCTTTTGACATCCAAAGGCTCAGAAGTGACTTGGTTTACTGCTACCGATTGTTTTCGGGTTACGAGGAAATTGTATATCCACCATCCGATTTTCCC
The DNA here is from genome assembly GCA_037953745.1 of Lithodes maja. Taxonomy (NCBI): domain Eukaryota; kingdom Metazoa; phylum Arthropoda; class Malacostraca; order Decapoda; family Lithodidae; genus Lithodes; species Lithodes maja. The sequence goes on along the minus strand of JBAKBP010034496.1, from coordinate 9,627 downwards.
AGTTATACCTTTTGCTTTCAGTTTGTGGGCTATTATACCATGGTCACATTTATCAAATGCCTTAGCAAAATCGGTGTAAATGACATCCACGTTTTTCTTTTCTTCTAGCGCTTTAAGAATTTTGTCATAGTGTTCCAAAAGTTGTGAGAGACATGATCTTCCCGCTCTGAACCCATGTTGACCGGTGTTGTGTAGTTCATTTGTCTCCATGAATGTTGAAATTTTGCTTCGCAGGACTCGCTCGAAAACTTTAATGATGTGAGAGGTTAGAGCTACCGGGCGGTAGTTTTTTGGTAGTGCTTTACTCCCTCCTTTATGCAATTATTGCGTTTTTCAAGCTATCTGGTATGTCACCAGTGTCTAGACTCCTCCACATTATAGCCAGGGGTGTTGAGAGGTTTTCCTTACATTTCTTCATTAGGATCGAATTCCAGGAGTCCGGGCCTGGTGCCGAGTGGGATGGCATGTTGGAAATGGCCTCTTCTATGTCTTTTGGACCAAAATCAATATCCAGCATCTGAGGGGTTTCCGTGGGGGAGATTTCCATGAAAAATATATTTTGGTCTCTGATGACTTTTGTTTCATCAGGCTCACTGAATGCCATTTCATACTGCCTGCTTAAGAGTTCGCTCATTTCCTTTTTGTCCCCTGTGAAAGAGCCGTCCCCTTTGCTCAGTGGGCCGATGTTTGATGTTGTTTTAGCCTTTTGTTTGGCGTATGAAAAGAAGTATTTGGAATTTTCCTTTATACCTGCAATAGCTTTCCTCTCCTCTTCCATATGTTGTAGTTCATATGATATTCTTAACCTTTGTTCAATTTCCACAATTTCTCTATCTATTTCGACCTTTTGCCTATCCTGTAGATTTTGATGTGTGCGTCTTTGTCTGAGTAATTTTCTTCTTCTGTACAGCCTCCTCCTTTCCCGATCTTGTTTGCTTCTTCGTTTTGTTTGTCTTGCAGGTATATGGTGGCTACAGATTTGGGTCATGGGTCATTGTTTCCCATTCTCTCATTGCTTCCCATTTTCTCATTGCTTCCCATTCCCTCATTGCTTCCAATTATCTCATTGCTTCCCATTCTCTCATTGCTTCCAATTATCTAATTTCCATCCATTCTCTCCTTGCGTCCCATTCTCTCATACTTCCCAGTCTCTTATTGCTTCCCATTATCTCATTGCTTCCCATTCTCTCATTGCTTCCCATTCTCTCATTGCTGCCTATTCTCTCATTGCTTCCCATTATCTCCTTGCCTCCCATTCTCTCAGTGCTTGCCATTCTCTCATTGCTTGCCATTATCTCCTTGCTTCCCATTATCTCAGTGCTTCCCATTCTCTCATTGCTTGCCATTCTCTCCTTCCTCCCCATTCTCTCATTGCTTCCCATTCTCTCATTGCTTCCCATTCTCTCATTGCTTCCCATTCTCTCCTTCCTCCCCATTCTCTCCTTGTTCCCCATTATCTCCTTTCTCCCCATTCTCTCCTTCCCCATTATCTCATTGCTTCCCATTCTCTCCTTCCTCCCCATTCTCTCATTGGTTCCCATTATCTCAGTGCTTCCCATTTTCTCATTGCTTCCCATTCTCTCATTGCTTCCCATTCTCTCATTGCTTCCCATTCTCTCATTGCTTCCCATTCTCTCATTGCTTCCCATTCTCTCCTTGCTTCCCATTCTATCATTGCTTCCCATTCTCTCGTTGCTTCCCATTCTCTCATGCTTCCCATTCACTCATTGCTTCCCATTCTCTTCTTCCTCCCCATTCTTTCATTGCTTCCCATTCTCTCATTGCTTCCCATTCTCTCATTGCTTCCCATTCGCTCATATTTCCCATTATCTCCTTGCTTAACATTCTCTCATTGCTTCCCATTCTCTCATTAATTCCCATTCTCCCATTGCTTCCCATTATATCCTTGCTTCCCATTCTCTCATTGATTCCCATTCTCTCCTTCCTTCCCATTCTCTCCTTCCTCCCCATTCTCTCATTGCTTCCCATTATCTACTTCCTCCCCATTTTCTTGTTGCTTCACATTCTCTCATTGCTTCCCATTCTCTCCTTCATCCCTAGTCTCTCCTTGCTTCCCATTCTCTCCTTACTTCCCATTCTCTCATCGTTCCCCATTATCTTCCTCCTCCCCATTATCTTATTCCTTCCCATTCTCACATTGCTTCCCATTCTCTCATTGCTTCCCATTATCTCATTGCTTCCCATTCTCTTTTTGCTTCCCATTCTATCATTGCTTCCCATTCTTTCATTGTTTCCCATTCTCTCATTGTTTCGCTTTTTCTCCTTGCTTCCCATTCTCATATTGCTTCCCATTCTCTCATTGCTTCCTATTCTCTCATTGCTTCCCATTCTCTCATTGCTTCCCATTCTATCATTGCTTCCCATTCTCGCATTGCTTCCCATTCTCTCCTTGCTTCCCATTATTTCATTGCTTCCCATTATCTCATTGCTTCCTACTCTCCCCTTTCTCCCCATTCTCTCCATGCTTCCCATTATCTCATTACTTCCCATTCTCCCATTGCTTCCCATTATATCCTTGCTCCCCATTCTCTCCTTGATTCCCATTCTCTCATTGTTTCCCATTCTCGCATTGCTTCCCATTATCTCATTCTCTCCCTTGCTTCCCATTCTCTCATTGCTTCCCATTATCTCATTGCTTCCCATTTTCTCCTTCCTTGCCATTCTCTCCTTCCTCTCCATTCTCTCCTTGCTTCCCATTCTCTTCTTGCTTCCCATTCTCTCATTGCTTCCCATTTTCTCTTTGCTTCCAATTATCTCATTGCTTCCAATTCTCTCCTTGCTTCCATTATCTCATTGCTTCCCATTCTCTCATTGCTTCCCATTCTCTTATTGCTTCCCATTCTCCCATTGCTTCCCATTCTCTTATTGCTTCCCATTATCTCCTTGCTTCCCATGCTCTCATTGCTTCCCATCTTCTTATTGCTTCCAATTATCTACTTGCTTCCCATGCTCTCATTGTTTCCCATTCTCTCATTGCTTCCTATTCTCTCCTTCCTCCCTATTCTATCCTTGCTTCCCATTCTCTCATTACTTCCCATTCTCCCATTGCTTCCCATTATATCCTAGCTCCCCATTCTCCCCTTCCTCCCCATGTCCTCATTGCTTCCCTTTCTCTCATTGATTCCCATACTCTCATTGCTTCCCATTCTTTCCTTCCTCCCCCTTATCTCCTTGCTTCCCATTCTCTCCTTGCTTCCCATTCTCTCATTGGTCCCCATTCTCTCCTTCCTCCCCATTCTATCTTTCTTCCCCATTCTCCCCTTCCTCCCCATTCTCTCCTTGCTTCCCATTCTCTCATTGCTTTCCATTCTCTCATTACTTCCCATTCTCTCCTTGCTTCCCATTATTTCATTGCCTTCCATTCTCTCATTGCTTCCCATTCTCTCCTTGCTTCCCATTATTTCATTGCCTCCCATTCTCTCATTGCTTCCGATTCTCCCATTGCTTCCCATTCTCTCATTGCTTCCCATTCACCTCATTGCTTCCTATTCTCTCCTTCCTCCCTAATCTATCCTTGCTTCCCATTCTCTCATTACTTCCCATTCTCCCATTGCTTCCCATTATATTGTAGCTCCCCATTCTCCCCTTCACTCCCATGTTCTCGTTGCTTCCCTTTCTCTCATTGATTCCCATCCTCTCATTGCTTCCCATTCTATCATTCCTCCCCCTTATCTCCTTGCTTCCCATTCTCTCATTGCTTCCCATTCTCTCATTGGTCCCCATTCTCTCCTTCCTCCACATTCTATCCTTCCTCCCCATTCACCCCTTCCTCCCCATTCTCTCCTTGCTTCCCATTCTCTCATTGCTTCCAATTATCTCATTGCTGCCCATTCTCTCATTGCTACCCATTCTCTCCTTGCTTCCCATTGTTCATTGCTTCCCATTCTCTCATTGATTCGCATTCTCTCATTGCTTCCCATTCTCTCATTGCTTCCCATTCTCTCCTTCCTCCCCATTCTCTCATTGTTTCCCATTCTCTCCTTGCTTCCCATTCTCTCCTTGCTTCCCATTCTCTCATTGCTTCCCATTCTCTCATTGATTCCCATTCTCTCATTGCTTCCCATTCTCTCATTACTTCCCATGCTCTCATTGCTTCCCATTATCTCATTGCTTCCCATTCTCTCATTGCTTCCCATTCTCTCCTTGCTTCCCATTATCTCCTTGCTTTCCATTCTCTTCTTGCGTCCTATTCTCTCCTTCCTCTCCATTCTCTCATTGGTTCTCATTCTATCATTGCTTCCTATTCTCTCATTGCTTCCCATTCTCTCCTTGCTTCCCATTCTCTCATTGCTTCCCATTCTCTCCTTCCTTTCCATTCTCTCCTTCCTCCTCATTCTCTCTTTGCTTCCCATTCTCTCCTTCCTCCCCATTCTCTCCTTGCTCCCCATTCTCTGCTTCATCCCATACTCTCCTTGCATCCCATTCTCTCATTGCTTCCCTGTATCTCATTGCTTCCCATTCTTTCATTGCTCCCCATTCTCTCATTGCTTCCCATTCTCTCATTGCTTCACATTATCTCATTGATTCCCATTTCCTCATTACTTCCCATTCTCGCCTTGCTTCCCATTATCTCCTTGCTTCCCATTCTCTCATTGCTTCCCATTCTCGCATTGCTTTCCATTATCTCCTTGCTTCCCATTCTCACAATGCTCCCCATTCTCACCTTCCTCCCCATGCTCTCTTTCCTCCTCATTCTCTCCTTCCTCCCCATTCTCTTCTTGCTTCCTATTCTCTCATCGCTTCCCACTATTTAATTGCTTCCCATTCTCTCATTGCTTCCCATTCTCTCATTGCTTCCCTTTCTTCTATTGCTTCCCATTCTCTCCTTGCTTCCAATTCTCTCATTGCTTCCCACTCTCTCCTTGCTTCCCATGTTCTCCTTCCTCCCCATTCTCTCCTTGCTTCCCATTCTCTCATTGCTTCCCATTGTCATGTTGCTTCCCATTCTATCCTTGCTTCCCATTCTCCCCTTGCTTCCCATGCTCTCATTGCTTCCCATTCGCTCATTGCTTCCCATTCTCCCATTGCTTCCCATTATCTCATTGCTTCCCATTCTCTCATTGCTTCCCATTCTCTCATTGCTTCCCATTCTCTCATTGCTGCCCATTCTCTCATTGCTTCCTATTATCTCCTTGCTTCCCATTCTCTCATTGCTTCCCATTCTCTCATTGCTTGCCATTATCCCCTTGCTTCCCATTATCTCAGTGCTTCCCATTCTCTCCTTCCTCCCCATTCTCTCATTGCTTCCCATTCTCTCATTGCTTCCCATTCTCTCATTGCTTCCCATTCTCTCCTTCCTCCCCATTCTCTCCTTGTTCCCCATTATCTCCTTTCTCCCCATTCTCTCCTTCACCATTATCTCATTGCTTCCCATTCTCTCATTGCTTCCCATTCTCTCATTGCTTCCCATTCTCTCATTGCCTCCCATTCTCTCATTGCTTCCCATTCTCTCCTTGCTTCCCATTCTCTCATTGATTCCCATTCTCTCATTGATTCCCATTCTCTCATTGCTTCCCATTCCCCTCATTGCTTCCCATTCTCTCCTTGATTCCCATTTTCTCATTGCTTCCCATTCTCTTATTGCTTCCCATTATCTCATTGCTTCCCATTCTCTCAATGCTTCCCATTCTCTCATTGCTTCCCATTCTCTCATTGCTGCCCATTCTCTCATTGGTTCCCATTATCTCAGTGCTTCCCATTCTCTCATTGCTTCCCATTCTCTCATTGCTTCCCATTCTCTCATTGCCTCCCATTCTCTAATTGCTTCCCATTCTCTTATTGATTCCCATTATCTCATTGATTCCCATTTCCTCGTTGCTTCCCATTCTCTCATTGTTTCCTATTCTCTCCTTCCTCCCCATTCTCTCCTTGCTTCCCATTCACTCCTTCCTCCCCATTATCTCCTTGCTTCCCATTCCGTCATTGCTTCACATTTTCTCCTTGCTCCCCATTCTCTCCTTTTTCCCTATTATCTCCTTGCTTCCTATTCTCTCATTGCTTCCCTTTCTCTCCTTGCTTCCCATGCTCTCATTGCTTCCCATTCTCTCCTTCCTTCCCATTCTCTCCCTTCTTCACCATTCTCTCCTTGCTTCCCATTCTCTCATTGCTTCCCTTTCTCTCCTTTCTTCCCATTCTCTCCTTCTTCACCTTTCTCTCCTTGCTTCCCATTCTCTCCTTCCACCCAATGTTCACATTGCTTTCCTTTCTCTCATTGCTTCTCATTTTCTCCTTCCTTCCCATTCTCTCTTCACCATTCTCTCCTTCCTTACCATTCTCACCATGCTTCCCATTCTCTCCTTGCTCCCCATTCTCTCCTTCCTCCCCATTATCTCCCTCCTCCCCATTCTCTCCTTGCTTCCCATTATCTCATTGCATCCCATTCTCTCATTGCTTCCCATTCTCTCATTGCTTCCCATTCTATCATTGCTTCCCATTCTCGCATTGCTTCCCATTCTCTCCTTGCTTCCCATTATTTCATTGCTTCCCATTCTCTCATTGCTTCCTACTCTCCCCTTTATCCCCATTCTCTCCATGCTTCCCATTATATCATTACTTCCCATTCTCCCATTGCTTCCCATTATATCCTTGCTCCCCATTCTCTCCTTGATTCCCATTCTCTCATTGTTTCCCATTCTCTCATTGCTTCCCATTCTCTCATTCTCTCCTTGCTTCCCATTCTCTCATTGCTTCCCATTATCTCATTGCTTCCCATTTTCTCCTTCCTTGCCATTCTCTCCTTCCTCTCCATTCTCTCCTCGCTTCCCATTCTCTTCTTGCTTCCCATTCTCTCATTGCTTCCCACTTTCTCTTTGCTTCCAATTATCTCATTGCTTCCAATTCTCTCCTTCCTCCCCATTCTCTCATTGCTTTCCATTATCTCATTGCTTCCCATTCTCTCCTTGCTTCCCATTATCTCATTGCTTCCCATTCTCTCATTGCTTCCCATTCTCTTATTGCTTCCCATTCTCCCATTGCCTCCCATTCTCTTATTGCTTCCCATTATCTCCTTGCTTCCCATGCTCTCATTGCTTCCCATTCTCTTATTGCTTCCCATTATCTACTTGCTTTCCATGCTCTCATTGTTTCCCATTCTCTCATTGCTTCCTATTCTCTCCTTCCTCCCTATTCTATCCTTGCTTCCCATTCTCTCATTACTTCCCATTCTCCCATTGCTTCCCATTATATCCTAGCTCCCCATTCTCCCCTTCCTCCCCATGTCCTCATTGCTTCCCTTTCTCTCATTGATTCCCATACTCTCATTGCTTCCCATTTTTTCCTTCCTCCCCCTTATCTCCTTACTTCCCATTCTCTCCTTGCTTCCCATTCTCTCATTGGTCCCCATTCTCTCCTTCTTCCCCATTCTATCCTTCTTCCCCATTCTCCCCTTCCTCCCCATTCTCTCCTTGCTTCCCATTCTCTCATTGCTTTCCATTCTCTCATTACTTCCCATTCTCTCCTTGCTTCCCATTATTTCATTGCTTCCCATTCTCTCATTGCTTCCCATTCTCTCCTTGCTTCCCATTATTTCATTGCCTCCCATTCTCTCATTGCTTCCGATTCTCCCATTGCTTCCCATTCTCTCATTGCTTCCCATTCTCTCATTGCTTCCTATTCTCTCCTTCCTCCCTAATCAATCCTTGCTTCCCATTCTCTCATTACTTCCCATCCTCTCATTGCTTCCCATTCTATCATTCCTCCCCCTTATCTCCTTGCTTCCCATTCTCTCATTGCTTCCCATTCTCTCATTGGTCCCCATTCTCTCCTTCCTCCACATTCTATCCTTCCTCCCCATTCACCCCTTCCTCCCCATTCTATCCTTGCTTCCCATTCTCTCATTGCTTCCAATTCTCTCATTGCTGCCCATTCTCTCATTGCTACCCATTCTCTCCTTGCTTCCCATTGTTCATTGCTTCCCATTCTCTCATTGATTCCCATTCTCTATTTGCTTCCCATTCTCTCATTGCTTCCCATTCTCTCCTTCCTCCCCATTCTCTCATTGTTTCCCATTCTCTCCTTGCTTCCCATTCTCTCCTTGCTTCCCATTCTCTCATTGCTTCCCATTCTCTCTTTGCTTCCCATTCTCTCCTTGCTTACCATTCTCCCATTGCTTCCCATTCTCTCATTGATTCCCATTCTCTCCTTGCTTCCCATTCTCTCATTGCTTCCCATTCTCTCTTTGCTTCCCATTCTCTCCTTGCTTACCATTCTCCCATTGCTTCCCATTCTCTCATTGATTCCCATTCTCTCATTGCTTCCCATTCTCTCATTACTTCCCATGCTCTCATTGCTTCCCATTCTCTCATTGCTTCCCATTCTCTCATTGCTTCCCATTCTCTCCTTGCTTCCCATTCTCTCCTTGCTTTCCATTCTTTTCTTGCGTCCTATTCTCTCCTTCCTCTCCATTCTCTCATTGGTTCTCATTCTATCATTGCTTCCTATTTTCTCATTGCTTCCCATTCTCTCCTTGCTTCCCATTCTCTCATTGCTTCCCATTCTCTCCTTCCTTTCCATTCTCTCCTTCCTCCTCATTCTCTCTTTGCTTCCCATTCTCTCCTTCCTCCCCATTCTCTCCTTGCTCCCCATTCTCTGCTTCATCCCCATACTCTCCTTGCATCCCATTTTCTCATTGCTTTCCATTATTTCCTTGCTTCCCATTCTCTCATTGCTTCCCTGTATCTCATTGCTTCCCATTCTTTCATTGCTCCCCATTCTCTCATTGCTTCCCATTCTCTCATTGCTTCACATTATCTCATTGATTCCCATTTCCTCATTACTTCCCATTCTCGCCTTGCTTCCCATTCTCTCCTTGCTTCCCATTCTCTCATTGCTTCCCATTCTCGCATTGCTTTCCATTATCTCCTTGCTTCCCATTCTCACAATGCTCCCCATTCTCACCTTCCTCCCCATGGTCTCTTTCCTCCTCATTCTCTCCTTCCTCCCCATTCTCTTCTTGCTTCCTATTCTCTCATCGCTTCCCACTATTTAATTGCTTCCCATTCTCTCATTGCTTCCCATTCTCTCAATGCTTCCCTTTCTTCTATTGCTTCCCATTCTCTCCTTGCTTCCAATTCTCTCATTGCTTCCCACTCTCTCCTTGCTTCCCATGTTCTCCTTCCTCCCCATTCTCTCCTTGCTTCCCATTCTCTCATTGCTTCCCATTGTCATATTGCTTCCCATTCTATCCTTGCTTCCCATTCTCCCCTTGCTTCCCATGCTCTCATTGCTTCCCATTCGCTCATTGCTTCCCATTCTCCCATTGCTTCCCATTATCTCATTGCTTCCCATTCTCTCATTGCTTCCCATTCTCTCATTGCTTCCCATTCTCTCATTGCTGCCCATTCTCTCATTGCTTCCTATTATCTCCTTGCTTCCCATTCTCTCATTGCTTCCCATTCTCCCATTGCTTGCCATTATCTCCTTGCTTCCCATTATCTCAGTGCTTCCCATTCTCTCCTTCCTCCCCATTCTGTCATTGCTTCCCATTCTCTCATTGCTTCCCATTCTCTCATTGCTTCCCATTCTCTCCTTCCTCCCCATTCTCTCCTTGTTCCCCATTATCTCCTTTCTCCCCATTCTCTCCTTCACCATTATCTCATTGTTCCCATT
>JBAKBP010034495.1:0-20620 GCA_037953745.1 Lithodes maja | reverse complement strand
CTAGCATTGCCTAAACCCAGCAGAAAACAGGAACATGAATTAATCGCACACAGGGGAAAATGGCATATACGAGTGGCAACAAACATCAATCAATCCTATTCTAGTTAACCCTTCCAAAAATAGGCTATCTAACAGGCACTTATCTCGTGAGAACTCAAGCGATAATACTTTGGCTGACTAAATCTGCACCAAAGGGGTCATGGAGGTTAAACAGGGACGAGAAGAGAAGAAGATAGGCTGTTCAGAGAGTAGAGAAAGTTCACATCAGTCGGAAGAATATGGATAGTTGCAAGGGATATGAGAGGTCGCTTTGCCTGATGAGTTCTGAGGAAATGCGGCGGGACCTCCCTTTTTATACTCCGCCCTTTAGTGAGCATAACGCCAACTACTAAGGACCGCCCACTGGCAATCATGACGTCATATTCTCTCTCAATCTGGGATCGACAAAGAACTTCCCACGCGCTGAGAGGGAGGAAGGGGGAGGGAGGAGGGAGTGAGGCCTACACACCTCGTGGCGCGCTCACTGGCCGTCGTTACATAACTCTCTCTCTCATCATTGTATATAAGTCCCACACACAATACTTATAACTAATGATATAAAATAGAAACTCGTTGACTTAGAAGAAAACAAAATACATAATGATAATACTTATAGTACAACGGTTCACATAAACTGAGTTAGGAAACTCTACACAGACTACAGCCAAAGTTCCTGCCCTGACGATCCTAGCGAGGGTGGGGCCTGACTGGGCGTTCTGTACAGCATGCTCATACTCGACATGCGTCACACCTCCCCCAAGATTTTACTTGCTCAACCCTGAGCTAAAATCTGATATACAGAACCCCATCAACCCCTCACACCCAGCGACCGCATGGCACTAAAACAACGCTGAGTTTATCACTAAAACACATCTTATATAAAAAAAAAAAAAATTCACATTTCATAACTCCTCCCAACAATAGTAAAAGACATAATATCATGCTCCCAGAGCGAGCTTACAGCAGCTCAGCCGTTTGATAGTTCGTGGACTACTCAAACACTATAGGCTATGACAAACTTATACAATTATCTATATCAAAAAGAAGAGTTTTTATATGATTTTTTATATTTTAATATGTTTTTTTCCGGCTGCACTATAAGGGCAGCCTATTTTCTTCTATACCAAACGCTCAACAATCCTGCTTTACGACCCAATACGCTGGGCTACAACCGCGAGCCAACAAGCACCAAGCGCAAAATACTACTCAAACCAAAGCAGGAGGCTACCCGTGTGTCAATCTCTTCGGGATCATACACCTGTGATAGCCTACGACTGATCATCTACCCTCGATAAACAATCCGCAATCACATTGTCACATCCCGCAATATGCCGGATGTCCAGGTTATACTCCTGCAACATCAATGACCACCGGGTCAGTCTCATATTGCGATTGTGAAATTGATTTAGGAATCTCAAAGGTGATGATCAGTGTAGATAACCACGACTGGGCCATAGGCTGGAACATACACCTCGAAGTGCCTGAGTGACAGCACAATCGCCAGTAATTCCTTTTCTATTGTAGAATAGTTCTTTTGTGCAGCATTGAACTTCTTAGAAAAGAAACTTACTGGGTGTTCCACACCTTCATTGTCTGTCTGTAGCAAGACGGCACCAGCCCCTACACCACTAGCATCTGTTGCCAGCTGAAAAGGCCTGTTAAAGTCTGGGGCCCTGAGTATCGGGTGAGTACACAGCAAATGCTTCACTAAATTAAAAGCCTTTTCACACTCAGGCGCCCACAAAAACTTTTTGTCTTTAGATAACAAATCTGTGAGAGGTGCCAACACCGTGGAGTAACCTTTTATAAAGCGTCTGTAGTAGCCTATCATACCCAAGAATCTCATGATCTGCTTCTTGGTGGTTGGGTGCGGAAATTTATTGATAGCCTGTACCTTGTTCTGAGGAGGGCACACCTGTCCCCTTCCCACTACAAACCCAAGGTACTGCACAGTGGCTTTTACGAAGTCACACTTTGCCAAATTTACTACCAGACTTGCTTCACTAAGTTTCCGGAACAAGGTCTCCAGGTGCTCACAATGGCTCTCAAAGTCGTCATCATAAATGATTACATCGTCCAAGTATACGGTGCAATTTGGAATGTCCTTGACAATTTCATTCATCAGGTTCTGAAACGTTGCTGGTGCATTCTTAAGTCCGTAGGGCATAACATTACACCGGTAAGTACTCCCGTCCACCACAAAACCACATACCTCTTTAGTGCGCTCGGACAAAGGTACTTGCCAGTAACCTTTTACTAAATCAACTTTAGACAAAAACCGAGCATTACCAATTTTATCAACACTATCATCAACCCGAGGAAGAGGATATGGGTTAGTTGGAGTCAAACCGTTTAGCCTACGGAAATCAATACAGAAGCGTACCTTGCCATCTGGTTTAGGCTGCAGTGTTACGGGGGAAGTCCATTTAACGGTACCTTTCTCTATCAACCCTCTACCGAGCATATACTCCAACTCATCCCTCAGAGCGGGTAGTTTTATGGGGGGCACACGGTATGGGATTGACTTAAAGGGTAGATGGTGCCCCACGTCAACATCATGCATAGCCTGAGTAGTGAGGCCTGGATGTTCAGCGAATACAGTGGGGTATAAACCGAGCAACTGACGGATAGCTTCAAATTGCGGCTCAGGCAAATGGGCTATAGCCTCGTCAGCCCTTAGGCTCGAGTTCCCCGCCCACTGATCCGCTGAAACATGGTGATCCCAGCTATCCTCCTCTGAAGCTTGACTGTCCCCCTCTCCTTCTCCACCACGGCCGCAACAAGCCAACACAGGGACAGTGAGAGGCTCAGAGGGGCGCCTCACATACTCTTTTATCAGGTTCACGTGACATAACTGATTCTTCTTCCTCCTGTCTGGAGTGGCAACAAGGTAATCTAGGTCCGAAATTTTCTCCACAATTTTATAGGGTCCAGTATACTTCGCCGACAAGGGGTTACCCACCAAAGGCAACAAAATCAACACCTCCTGTCCCACAATGAACTCCCGGAGCTTCACTTTGCGATCATACCTGTCCTTCATTAAAGCTTGTGACCCTGTTAAATTCCGACCTGCCATCTCCAGACTCTTAAGCATGCGCTCACGGCTTTCAAACACATACTTCAACAAGGAACAAGGCGGCACAGTTCCTTCCCAAATTTCCCGCAGCATATTAAGGGGGCCCCTGACTCGGTGTCCAAAAATCAGCTCGTTTGGACTAAATCCCAGGCTCTCACCAGGCACTTCCCGAGCAGCAAACAGTACATACGGCAATCCAAGGTCCCAATCTCTTCCGTTATCAGCACAATAACACCTGAGCATGCTTTTAAGGGTGGCATGCCACCGCTCAAGCACCCCTTGGCTCTCAGGGTGATACGCTGACGATACCACCGCCCGTATTCCATGCTGTTGCATTGTTTGCTTAAAGAGATTGGAGGTGAAATTGGACCCCTGATCAGACTGAATCTCCTCCGGGTACCCGTACCTTGAAAAGTACCACAACAAGTTACTGACTACCGTCTTAGCCATGCCGTTTTTCATGGGGTATGCATCGGGGTATCTAGTGGCAACATCCATGATGGTTAACAAAAATTTATTACCAGCCTTTGTGGGAGGGAGGGGACCAACCATGTCAACAACAATCTTACTAAAAGGTGGCCCAATTACAGGAATAGGGTGCAACGGAGCTTTAGGAATAACTTGGTTTGGTTTCCCGACCCGTTGACAAATATCACATGAGTTTATCCAGGACTGCACATGAGACTTCATCCCCGGCCACCAAAACAACTTCCCCAAAGCCGCCACCGTTTTTCTTACCCCCAAATGTCCTGCCAGCGGTGTGTCATGCGCCAAACTCAGTAGGCTATCCCTGCACTCCCGCGGCACCATCAACTGGTCCACTACCCCGGACCCCATCTTCCAGCTACGGTTAGGGTCTTGAAAACGCCGATACAGGATGCCATCTAAATAAAAAAAATCTCCCGGCTGTGCATCACCGTCCTCGTCGAGCTCCACAGCTCCATTAGCACACGTTTGGAGCTCAGGGTCCTCCAGCTGCAACCGACGTATATCTGAGGGTGCCAAGCGATCTAACTGCTCCCGGAGCAATGCATGACCCTCCCCGATACTGAGCTGCTCCCTCTGTCTCTCTCGATGTTCATAACGTTGCTGTCGTGGAGACTCGTCATGCCCAGCCTCGTCACTCTCGATGACAGGCCCAGGGGCTACTCCAGAACTAAGTAATGGTGCTAATACTGAATCACCCAGGAGAGCCGCCGAGTCAAAACTCTTAAAACCAACTCCAGCTTTAGCCTCCTCCTGTTGATCGTTCCTCTGCTGGTCTGAAGACGGAGGACTAGGCTGTGACACTTTAGCTGCCCGAGCTCGGGTGACAGCACACGCCATGGGTTGTGCCTGGCACCGCTCGACCCACTCTCGCTCTTCCCTACTCACGTCGGCCGGCCTCTCGGCAACGACTAAGGGTAGAACCTCAGAAGCGGGCATTGCAAAGTCGTTGCCGAGAAGAAGGTCGACGCCCTCCACTGGCAGTTTCTCCACAATCCCAACATCCAATTCACGTGCCACACCATCCACCTCCAACTCCAACCGCACCAGCGGGTATGACCGAGTTGCATTAATACCCTGCACCACCACCACCCGAGCCGCATTTATAGGGTAGCCAGTCAAGTTTTTCATCAAAGTCTGGGAAGCACCTGTATCACGCAAGACCTCTACTCCATGCTTGCGCCCCGCCCACATCACGCAACCCCGTCCTCTATGGTCGCAAAAAACATCCTGACCAGGGTTCGAGCCTCCCAGGTGCTTCTGCATTGGCTGGGCCTCAGCCTCTGACGAACTGCCCCGGGCAAACTCAGAAGGCTTCAGAGACACACCAATGTTGCAGGCCAAAGACACAGCTGCTGTAGGTGGTTTGCTAGGACAGACTCTTGCAAAGTGCCCCTTTTTATGACATTGATAACACTCTAACTCCCCTTTGGGCTTCCCTTGGTACTGGGAAGGGCCCGGCCCCTTCTTAAATGGGACGGTGCTAGTCTTGTGGTCAGTCTTGGTATCATACTCTTGTACTTGTTTGCATAAGATATATTACTAACTCGGGGGGGTGGGGCGTCACGCCCCTTGTTACCTGCCTCACTACGCTGGGCAGACCCGCACCCACGAATTAATGATAGCCGGAGGTCAGCCATCTCAGCTGCCTCCTGTAGAGTTTTTTGGATTCTTTTCTTTAATAGTTAAAGTCATTTCTGCACCTGTACACTTATAAAACTGCTCGAGCAGAAACAGCTCAGTCAACTGTTCGGCCGTCTCAGCTTTCTCAGAACGTGTCCAGTTTGTAAGTGCATCTTTTAAGTCCCGGGCATGTTCAAGAAAGGTCGCCTCCCTAGTCTTTGTAACACCCCGAAACTTCAATCGATATGTTTCTGGTTGCAACTCGTATGCCCGTAGGACAGCTCTCTTCAATTCTGGGTAGTCAATGCAAGACTCTAAAGGCAGTGCATCATAAGCCTTCAGACCCTTACCCGTAAGTCTTGAGGAGACCAGAGCTGCCCACTTCTCTTCAGGCCAATTATGCTCCCTACATTTCTTCTCAAAACGATTAAAAAATTCTGTGACTTCAGTTTCACTAAATGCCGGCACCAATTTGACTAAGTGAGACAAGGACTGTTCTCTTACTTGGCCCTCACGGCCCATCCGAATCCCTGTCGACTCTGCACGAGTCTTATCTAAATCTATTTGAGCACAATATTTCTCTGAGTCGTACCTAAGCTCAGCCTCGTGCCTCCTAGTCTCATTCTCCGCCTCAATCTCATGCCTCCTAGTCTCATTCTCCTGCCTCCTAGACTCATTCTCAATCTCCTGCTTCCTAGCCTCATTCTTCGCCTCAATCTCCTTCTCATGCCTCCTAGACTCATTCTCCATCTCCTGCTTCCTAGCCTCATTCTCCATTTTAGCAAGCTCGAGTTTAAATATCATCTCAGGAGACAGGCCGGAAGAGGGAGCTGCCACTACTGAAGGAGGGGGGGCAAGAACTGGGGAACCACCATACGCACCGCCCGAGGGCACTCCAATCTTCCAATTCTCATCCCTCTGTGGGAGAGTGCTAACCTCCGGCAACTGAGTGGACGGCACTGTGGGAGTCGAGTGAGAGGGGATCTGGGGAGGAACCCCCCCAAACGCCCTCTCCTCCGAAACCCCATGTCGCCCACGCAACACCCAGGAAATCAGCTCCCCCTTGGACATCCCTCCTACATTGGATAGACCCAAACCTTGGCTATCAGGTGCAAGCCATAAACATTCACCCCAGTCAGCCTCTCCTCCGTCACGTGGTACTGCTTACTCACAAAAAGTCTAGCATCCTCCTCACTAGTTACTAACGGCACCTCCTCAAATAGCATCTCTCGCTCCTCGTCAGTACTAGGGCCCGACATACTGAAGTTCACCAAAAAATTCTCGAGACAAAAGTGTTAAACTCCCTTATGCAAGCACTAATTACTAAATTAACTGGAGTCTCTTAAATGCTCTCCTAATTGCCTTACAAAAAAAAATATTCTTCAATATGTACGCTAAAGTACCAACAAACAAATGTTGTACAACTCTGCAAAAAAAATTATACTGTTCACAAAATCCTAAGCAAGGTCGCCATTTGTTACGACCGGGCACTCGGGTACACTAGGGCTCTTACACAGGACTCGAGTATGGCTCGCTGCCACAACGGAAACACACGATCCCAACCCCAGAGTACTGCCAGCCGAACAAAAAAACGCCACTACCCTCCAGAGTTCTATCTGCTATAACGGGGTATACAAGAAACTCGGTACTAGCGTTTCACACAACAGACTAATAGCAAGAACGGGAGTTATCTAGTCTGGTCAACAATCAAACAAAGAAGAAAGTACTACAACACTAAAGAATAGTGTTGGCCGAAGCCGAAGTAATCCACCCTTGAACTAAGAACTTAAGAAGTCCTCCACCCTCTACTTCGGATCGGCACTATTACGTTACGTTAAACAATAGTCCTCGAGCATCAAGCAAGGAATCTTCTGATAAGATAGATGCTTCTCGAATACTCATAAGAAGTAAGTATCGGATTTTGAACAGCAATTTAATGAATAACTCACTGGTAATTAAAGGCTTTAAATTGACATAAGAAGAATTATAAGAATAAGCAATAGGATATGGCAAACATTAAGAAGAAGTACTCCGACAATGCACTGGCAATAGCCTACTAAGATTGTGCTCGGGGGCCACTAATCTCTGAAGTAGCTAAGCGTGCCACACATGAAATCAATAATGCTTAAACAATAATATACATAAGGAGAAGCTTCAATACTATGCTGTATCTGCTGGTCGAGCAAAGTCTAGCTGGGATACATAAGGTTAAGAGACAATGGCTGAGCAAGCGGCTCGTAGCCTAGCGAGGTCCTTAAGACTGTGCGGCCAAATTACGGTAATTGACGGGATGCTCTCTTGAGAGATCCAGATCACTAGTATCTGGTTCTCTCCTGGCGATCCTCTCAAAGTCAAGCAAATGAGATAGCACAGTGTTGGGTGGCACAGGCAAAAGCCCTCACTCGCAACACAGTGCTAAACTCCCACGGTACACAGTCAGAAAGACCACCTAGGCGTTCCACGTCTCCGTTGCAATTGTACTGGTTCAACCGCAACCTAGTACTCATAGGAAATCACAACTCAGAAACCCTATCCCAGTCTAGCATTGCCTAAACCAGCAGAAAAACAGGAACATGAATAATCGCACACAGGGAAATGCATATACGAGTGCAACAAACATCAATCAATCCTATTCTAGTTAACCCTTCCAAAAATAGGCTATCTAACAGGCACTTATCTCGTGAGAACTCAAGCGATAATACTTTGGCTGACTAAATCTGCACCAAAGGGTCATGGAGGTTAAACAGGGACGAGAAGAGAAGAAGATAGGCTGTTCAGAGAGTAGAGAAAGTTCACATCAGTCGGAAGAATATGGATAGTTGCAAGGGATATGAGAGGTCGCTTTGCCTGATGAGTTCTGAGGAAAATGCGGCGGGACCTCCCTTTTTATACTCGGCCCTTTAGTGAGCATAACGCCAACTACTAAGGACCGCCCACTGGCAATCATGACGTCATATTCTCTCTCAATCTGGGATCGACAAAGAACTTCCCACGCGCTGAGAGGGAGGAAGGGGGGAGGGAGGAGGGAGTGAGGCCTACACACCTCGTGGCGCGCTCACTGGCCGTCGTTACATAACTCTCTCTCTCATCATTGTATATAAGTCCCACACACAATACTTATAACTAATGATATAAAATAGAACTCGTTGACTTAGAAGAAAACAAAATACATAATGATAATACTTATAGTACAACGGTTCACATAAACTGAGTTAGGAAACTCTACACAGACTACAGCCAAAGTTCCTGCCCTGACGATCCTAGCGAGGGTGGGGCCTGACTGGGCGTTCTGTACAGCATGCTCATACTCGACATGCGTCACACTAGTCCTCCGTCTTCAGACCAGCGGAGGAACGATCAACAGGAGGAGGCTAAAGCTGGAGTTGGTTTTAAGAGTTTTGACTCGGCGGCTCTCCCGGGTGATTCAGTATTGGCACCTATGTTAGAGTCTGGAGAGGCCCCGGGACCTGTCACAGCTGGTGAGGAGGTAGGGCAGGAAGAGACTCCGAGGCAGCAGCGTTACGCACGGAGAGAAAAAAGGGTTGCTCAGTTTGATATTGGGGGAGGACTTGGGTTGCTTCGGAAGCATCTAGACAGGTTGGTTCCCTCAGATATTTGTAAACTGCAGTTGGAGGATCCTGAAGTTCAGAAGTGTGGTAATGGTGCTGTCGAGATAAAACACGAGGACGGGGAAGCATGTCATGTGAACCTGTTGGAGGAGTTTGTGAGGCAACCACCTGAGCAGCCTACTGTCCCTGCGTTGGTCTGCCGCGGCCAAGGTGGAGAAGGAGAGGGGGGCAGTAGGGCACAGGTGGAGGAGAGTAGGGATTGTCATGTCTCGGCGGAGCAGTGGGCGGGGGACACGAGTCTGGTGGCTGTGGAAGCGCTAGAGCACCTGCCTGAGCAGCAGTGTGCAGCACTCCAGCACCAGCTCGGTTCATACCCCACTGGTCGTGCCGAGCCCCTGAGTCTCACAACTCGGGCGGTGCAAGATGTTCCGCGGGCAGGTCACGTGAATGTTGAAAGACCGTTAGCCTCGTTGTTTCGGTGGTTCAAGGTGGGCGACGAGGCTTTGGCATGGTTGCCAGGTCAAGGTCGACCCATGGCTGCCAAGGGTGGTGGTCAAAAGGAGGACATTGAGCAGATTGGTGAGGTTGGCTGTGGAGTGGATGTGCCCGGTCGTCACATAGCCTCCCAATGCTGCTCTAGTCTAATGCAGCAGCCCTACCATAGACCGACTGTATCTGGCCATGTCTCTAAAAGCGGTGATACTGAGCAGGCAGATGTTGTCACAAGGAATGCGGGGGTACGCATGTACGGTATCGGCGGGGAAGCCTTAGCAATAATGAACTATGGGAGTGACTGCACAGGTGGTACTGACTGTCCCTCTCATGACCTGGCTGTTCTAGGGACGAAGGTGGAGAAGGAGGGAGACTACAGGTTAGAAGCTGCGGTCTCGGCTGGGTTGTGGGAGGGCACTAGGCATGTTGTTCGTGGAGACAGTGCAAGGCAGTTGTTTACTAGGCTATGGCAGTACTTTCGCATGTTTGTTGCTTCTCCAGGCCTGATGTACGGGGTAGAATCCGACATGCAGGCTGGAGATAGTGCAAGGCTCAGTTTAATTCCCTACCGTATAAATCCTGCTCGACAGCCTATGGTGCAAGCAGAGCTGGATGTTGTGGACGGGAGTACCTACCAGTGCAATGTTATGCCTGACGGACTTAAGAATGCACTAGCAACGTTTCAGAACCTGATGAATGAAATTGAAAAGGACGATGATGGGCTGGAGCATCCTGTTAGTTTCTGCTCGGAGAAGTACAATTCGGCCCAGGGGAGCTGCTCTGTTGTCGAGGAGGAGCTGCTGGCGGTTGTGCTTGCGCTGGGGCATTTCGAGGTCTATGTTCCAGCCTATGGTCCGGTCGTTGTAGTTTACCCAGATCATCACCCTCTCAAGATCTTGGACCAGTTTCACAATCGGAATATGAGGCTGACCAGGTGGTCACTAAGGTTATTGGTATATAACCTGGACATACGCCATATTGCCGGTTGTGACAACGTGGTTGCAGATGGTCGTTCAAGGGTATATGATCCTGGGTAGATTGACACACGGGTAGCCTCCTGCTTTAGTTTGAATAGTATTTTGCGCTTGGTGCTTGTTGGCTCGCGGTTGTAGCCCAGCGTATTGGGTCGTAAAGCAGGAGTTGAGCGTTTGGTATAGAAGAAAATAGGCTGCCCTTATAGTGCAGCCGGGAAAAACATATTAAAATATAAAAATCATAAAAAAACTCTTTCTTTTGATATAGATAATTGTATAAGTTTGTCATAGCCTATAGAGTTTGAGTAGTCCACGAACTATCAAACGGCTGAGCTGCTGTAAGCTCGCTCTGGGAGCATGATATTGGATCTTTTGCTATTGTTGGGAGGAGTTATAAAATGTGATTTTTTTTTTTAAATAATAAGATGTGTTTTAGTGATAAACTCAGCTTTGTTTTAGTGCCATGCGGTCGCTGGGTGTGAGGGGCTTGATAGGGTTCTGTGTGTGTCAGATTTTAGCTCAGGGTTGAGCAAGTAAAATCTTGGGGGAGGTGTGACGCATGTCGAGTGTGAGCATGCTGTACAGAACGCCTAGTCATGCCCCACTCTCGCTAGGATCGTCAGGGCAGGAACTTTGGCTGTAGTCTGTGTAGAGTTTCCTAACTTAGTTCATGTGAGCCGTTGCACTATAAGTATTATGAATATGTATGTTGTTTTCATCTGAGTCAACGAGTTCTATTTTATATCATTAGTTATAAGTATTGTGTATAAAACTTATTTGTAATGATGAGAGGAGAGAGAGAGATTACGTAACGGGGGGTCAGTGGGTGCGCCATGCGGGAGGTGGGCCTAACTCACTAGCACTCCCCCCCCCTCCCTCCTCCCCCTCAGTGCGTGGGAAAGCCTTTGTCTATCCCAGATTGAGAGAGATAAATTACGTAATGATTGTCAGTGGGCGGTCCTTAGTAGTTTACGTTGGGCTCACTAGAGGGCCGAGTATAAAAAGGGAAGTCTCGCCACATTTTCTTCAGAACTCATTAGGCAGAGCGACTTCTCATTTCCCTTGCTACTATATAATTATATTCTTCTGACTGATGTGAACTTTCTCTACTACCGTACATTCTATCTCCTCTTTTCCCGACCCTTTTTAACTTCAATGGTCCCGCTGGTGCAGAGCTAGTCAGCCAACGTATTATCGCTTGAGTTCTCACGAGATATATGCCTAGTAGATAGCCTATTTTGGAAGGGATAATTTAGAATAGGATTGATTAATGTTTGTTGCAATCGTATATGCATTTCCCTGTGTATTATTATTATTGTTCCTGTTTTCTGCTGGTCTAGGTAATGCTAGACTGGGATAAGGCTACTGGTGTTGTGATTCCCGATGTGTACTAGATTTTGTTGAACCTGTACAATCGCAACGGAGACGTGGGAAGCCTAGGTGGTCTTTCTGACTGTGTACCTTGTGAGTTTAGCACTGTGTTGCGAGTGAGGGCTTTTGCCTCTGCCACCCAACACTGTACTAACTCGTTTGCTTTGACTTTGAGAGGATCGCCAGGAGAGAACCAGATACTAGCGATCTGGATCTCTCAAGAGAGCATCCCGTCAATTAACGTAATTTGGCCGCACAGCCTTAAGGACCTCGCTAGGCTACGAGCCGCTTGCTCAGCCATTGTTTCCTAGCCTACTACATCCCAGCTAGACTTTGCTCGATCAGCAGATACAGAATAGTATTGAAGCTTTCCTTATGTATGATATTGTTTAAGCACTATTGATTTCATGTGTTGCACGCTTAGCTACTTTAGTGATTAGTGGCCCACGAGCACAATCCGAGTAGGCTATTGCCGGTGCATTGGCAGAGTACTTCTTTTTAATGTTTGCCATTTACTATTGCCTATTCTTATAATTCTTCTTATGTCAATTTAAACCTTTAATGATACTTAATTGCCAGTGTGTTGCTTATTGAATTGCTGTTCAAAATCCGATACGTACTTCTTACGAGCATCCGAGAAGCATCTAACTTTTTCAGAAGATTCCTTGCTCGATGCTTAAGGACTATTGATTAACGTAACGTAATAGTGCCGATCCGAAGTAGAGGGTGGAGGACTTCTTAAGTTCTTAGTCAAGGGTGGATTACTTCGGCTTCGGCCAACACTATTCTTTGGTGTTGTTGTTTCTTACTTCTTTGTTTGATTGTTGACCAGACTAGATAATTCCTGTCTCTTTATTAGTCTGTTGTTGAACACTAGTACCGAGTTCTTATATACCCCGTTATAGCAGATCGAACTCTGGAGGGTATTGGTGTTTTTTGTTCGGCTGGCAGTACTTAGGGTTTGGGATCGTGTGTTTCCGTTGTGGCAGTGAGCCGTACTCGAGTCCTGATTAAGAGCCCTTGTGTACCCGAGTGCCAGGTCGTAACACCACAAATATACAGATCTTAGCATACTACTGTATATGTAGCGCCAACGAACTTGACAATAATCTTTACCCTTTACGTCTTACAACTCAAAATTAATGAAGTAATTATCCTGAAATTCCTATTATTTGGGAAGAGTCCACCAGGAAATAGGTGTGGATATTTACAGCTAGTTTGCTCTAGGCCCTTTTGAGTAACAAAGAGGTCAGGGATCGAGATTTTTGTCAAGTTTGTTGACGTTCTTAAAATTGAGTTAATTTAACCCCTTCTACGTATCTATCTATCTATTGCCTGACGCTGTGATCCCCGAAGGGGTGGCCATGAACGAAGTGCCTCCATGCACCTCTGTTCCCAGTCAGTCAACGCCCCTCCTCCCAACCAGCACCGCCTTCATCCATATACTTCCTCACTCCATCCTTCCACCTCTCCTTCGGTGCACCTCTCCCTCTCTCTCCTTCCACCTTCGCTCTCGTACACCCTCTTAGTCATTCTCTCGCTTTCCATACGTTCCATTTGGCCGAACCATCTCAAGTTGTTCCTTTTCACACTTTCCAGCACCTCCACACCACACCTCCTTCTTACTTCCTCATTCGTCTGTCTACCCCTCCATGTAACTCTGCACGCACTTCTCCAGTAACTCATTTCCACCGCTCTCACTCTTGGTCTGAGTCTCTTCTCGAATGTCCATGCTTCGCTTCCGTAAGTTAGTGTCGGGATTACCACACTGTCATGCAAGGACTTCTTCACTTTCATACTGGCCACCCTATTTCTTGTTACTGCTTTCAACGTTCCTACAACCCTCTTCCCCTGTTGCACCCTCTCCCGCACTTCTGCAGCCATAGTCCCATCCTTACTCAACACACTGCCCAGATACTTAAATGAGCTGACAATCTCCATAGCCTGACCGTTCAACTTCACCTCATACTCTGTGGCTTCACCCTTTTCGAAGACCATAACCTTGCTCTTCCCCGCATTTACCTTCATATTCCGTTTTTCACACACTGTTCCAAACACATTTACCAGACCCTGCAACTCCCATTCATTATCGCTCTTCAGAACTGTATCATCAGCAAACAGCAGTACAGGTAGCTTCCACTCATTTCCTTCCCTTATCAGCAATACACCATCATCCACTGCTCTTCCTTGTATTTCTTTCATGACTCCATCCATACTGTATATACAGTAAACAACCACGGGGACACCACACACCCCTGTTTCAACTCTGCATTCAGGTCAAAGAACTCGCTCTGCTCACTCTCCACACGTACTGCCGCCTTTGCACCCTCATACATGCTCTTCACTGCTTTCAGCAACTTGCCATCTACTCCGTATATTCTAAGTACTTTTCAAATACCTTCTCTATCCACTCTGTCATAGGCCTTCTCCAAATCCATAAAGAGAGTGCTGGAGTGACCTTGGTGATCCCTGGTCTCCGGATCTTCTCCTGGGTGACCTAGATATATGTGAATTTGCGTTTTGTTTTTGTGTGTTCATTGTTTTCTGTTGTGGTGTGTTGTCCCTGTTCAGGCTCTGTTTCAAATCGGCCACCCCCAGAACAAAGAAATAGGAAAATGGGGAGTGGGCCAGAGTAAATAGATAGAAGAAGAAGACAATAGACAAAGCTGCTTGTAACGCTATCTCATATATTATATCATTGACTACAGTAGATCTGGACATTACACGAAAATGGAACTTTGCAGTCAGGGACTTAAAATCGGAGAACAAACGCCTAAGTTCAAACCCCGAAATTGCAAAAAATATCACATGTTCGTGGTTTCGAGGTTCGAACTTGGGGGTTCGTTTTCCGATGTTGGGTCCCTTACTGCCATTTTCCATTTTCGTGCGAAGTCCAGATCTACTGTAGTCTATGATTATATCTATTATAATTTCTGGTGCCTGAAATAACCAAATATACATTGTAATAAAAGGTATCGTCCTCTTCATGTGAAACCTAATTTTGGTCAATATTTCCAATTTTGGTTAATGGGGTAGTACTCGTTTTTTTTCTGGACCCCCTTCTCCATCATGTTTAGCATATTAGTGTTGAGGTTTTGTGACGTTCGATCCATTAGTTTGGCGATTTTGAGACCTTTCGTCTCATTTTGTTGTCAATATTAAGACCTTTCGTGCCCTTTAGGTGTCGATTGTTTCCTGGCGAGCGATAACGATCCTCTAATTTTAGAAGGAAACGGCCATCGGCCGGGACATTTTTCTACCAATTTTTTTACAAATTGATCTTGAAAGGGGGTCTAGGGGGTGTTTTTCTAAGCTTGATGGAGGTCTAGCAAGGAAACTCAAAAATCCCGGTGGATCACATATATGTTTTCATTAATTTAATAATTTAATTGGTGGTGTTTGGTGTTATGGTGAAATTAATGAAAATATAGAATATATAAATAACTAAATATATAGACCAAAACCCAAGCATTACCCCCTTAAGGCCAGAACTAGTGTGAAGTTAATCGGTAATACAATAGACTGTATATATATACCACATAACATTATATTATGCGCGGTTAATGTGCCTCTCAATAACAGGCCGAACCACTTGTTATTTATTATACATTAATGAAAGGTGCGGAATAACACAGGGATACGAGAGAGAGAGATTTTCATAGATTTACATAAGTACACTGACCACACAGACCTTATGATCCCACCGAGGTGGTCAGGACTTAATTCTAGTAGAGATAGCTAACCCGAGAGTAAGGTACAATGGAAGAAAAGGATAGCAAAGAGAGAGAGTTATTCAGTATATTTAAAGGGCGCAACTAACTGAAAATGTTATGAATTTGTATGTTATAAATTACCCATTCCATTATGAGCGATTTGCAAACTACACAATGACATTAATCTATGTCTAACTGAGTTACATAGATACACAGACTGCATAGACCTTGCAGCCCCTACTAGGCGATCTGGACTTGATTCTAACCAAATTTGCTACTAAGTGGAAGGCAAGAATAGCAAAGCAGAGGGATCTCTCCAACCCACCACTCCCTCCGACTAAGAGTCGGCATGAAATACGGCTGGAAAAAGGCACCCAGTAGAATGAGAAAATTTCAACCGGGAAATTTATAATAAGACTCGAATTTGGGAAAAAATAAATTACTAGGTACTGATATTTAACTTTCTTTTTGTATATATTCACATATTACCCCAACCTCCTTGAAATTAATGTCTAGATTCCTTTTGAATGTGTCAATTGCATTACAGTGCACCACTTTCCCCGGCAATATGTTCCACTCGATGACTACACTGTAGGTGAAGAAATGCTTTGTGACATCCAGTTTGGCCCTCCTGGTGTTTAGTTTTATCCCGTTTCCACGAGTTGATGGACTAATATTGATTGTGAACAGTAACTCGGCATCAATATTATCAAAGCCCTTTAATATATTGAAACTCGATTAATTGACCTCTCAATCGTCTTTTCCTAAGTGAGAACAAATGTAATGTTTTCAATATTTCATGATATTATTTAGTTCTTATTGATGGCATTAACTTTGTGGTTCTACGCTGCACTGGCTCGAGTCTCGCAATGTCTTTGTTTAGATAAGAAGCCCACAACTGTACACCATATTCAAGATGGGGCCTCACTATGCTTCTGTATAACGGTACTATAATGTTCTCATTTTTATAAGTAACATTTATTTTTTATAAAGTCCAATGCATTATTGGCTTTGTTCGCAGCTGCTTTACATTGTTCAGAGTTTTGTTAAGTTATTAGATATTAGTACCCCCAAAGATTAAACTAGTGCAGTAGTTTCTATTGATTAGTCTTTCATCTTGTATTCATATTTTGTTTGTTTTTACTACCGATTTGAAAGACCTAACATTTATCAACATTGAATAGCATCTACCACTTTTCTGACCACTCTACTATTATCTTTGAATCTTATTGTAGTTTGTTTCTGTATTCTTTGGTTAATACCGAGTTTCATATCTTTGTGCCATCAGCGAATTTTGAGATGGTGTTATCCAGTCCTATATCAATATTATTTATATAGACATAAAACAAAACAGGCCAAGGACCAATCCCTGAGGCACTACACTATAAACTGGCTCCCAGTCAAATTCTACTCCCTTTATTACCACTCTCTGATAATCATGTGGAATTATACCCTTAAAACATTTTGTTTCTCAATTTGAGTTTAGTTACGTACAAATCAGATGAAGACTCAATTATTAATATAAGTAATTTTGACATCGTTGCTGTTGTTGAATTGAAGGCTGAATGAGAAGACTCCATATATCCTACCACAGTGCATATCACCCTGAAAACAGGAAGCTAGACGTCTAGGACCCTGAAGAATGCAATGGAGAGGTGAAGCGATGCATGATGACAGCCGGCAGGAAGAAGCAGCGTGGGGATGAGAAGAGACGAGGTTCTGGTAATCAAGAAACCTCCAAGAGGCTGAAGGCAGCCCAGGGTACAGAAGGGGAAGGTGGAGCCCATGAAAGAGCCTGTATGAAGTAAGAGGATTTGCTGAGCCCAGAGCCAACCACACTGGGACTCCGTCTCTCCAGTGGTTATGCCACAGGTCACAGTCTGTTGTGGTATTGGATCCCACCAGCCAGAACATTCAAGATGGCATGAAGGTACGTAAGCCGTCACCGACGGATGATCGAAAGACGATGATGATGAAAAAGGGCAGCATGGAGGGAGAGGATGAAGCCGGGGTGAGATGCCAAAGAATCAATGATGAGGACAACAAATACCCCCCCACCCATGGCAACCTGATAATAACTCATCTGTATTTATGTGAAATCTGACCACCCTCGGAGTCCCCAGGGGAGAGGGACCTGAAATGCCCCTACTGGACTGATGCCTGGTACAGACTCCTCTAAGATTTATTTTTGTTTTTTCTATATTCCAACTACTCCCTCTCGGGCATAGGCTGATAGCCTTTACACTCTACGGCTGAACACGGTGAGGCCCGTGAGGTCTTGCTCCAGTCTAGGGAGTGAGACATGTGAAGCTTCACGGCTCGAAGCAACTCCATCTCTGAAGCTGCTTCGCCTTTGTGCTTCACAGTCTCCTCCCCTAGGCTCGGACCCTCACTCTCAGAACGCCACCTATTGAGCAATTAACTCACTAGGCATTGCCCCCCTGTAGCATATTTTTTTAATATGGGAATATTCATACAATGCTATTTAATCAGGGAACAGTGAGGGTATTTTTTTGGCATTTCGGTGTGCTGTGGTAATGCACTGATACTAGGTACAGCACAAATTCCATCCTAATAATATCTTCCCATTGACATATTGGGATTCGAACCTGGGTTCATTGGATTACCAGTCCAGTGGTAAGACCACTCCGCCACACCTCCCCTGGCCTACCTACTATTCTATCTATCAATGTCTGCAACATTCACATTACTCCAACTTCCTCTCTTTGGAACACCATCTCTATTCTACCAAGCCTGACTTTTTCTCACTGAAATCCAGTTGTCTAAGACAGCCACTTCTTCCTCTGATAAAGCTGAGCTCTTTGCTCAAACTTTTCCTAAAACTTCAACCTTGGACGATTCCGGTGTTGTTCCTCCTTTTCTACCATCCTCTCACTTATTCATGCCTTGTATCATAATCTCTTCTAAAGAATGTGTTGCCTGCCTTTTCAGGGCTTAATACTAAGAAGGCGTACAGGCCCGATGGTGTCCCTCCTGTTGTATTCATAAACTGTGCTTCTGTGCTGACTCCCTGCCAAGGTAAGCTCTTTCAACTCCACCTTCCCTCTAACACCTTTCCTTCTTGCTGGAAGTTTGCCCTCATTCAACCTGTCCCAAAGAAGAGTGACTGCTTTCAACCCTCCAATGCTCGCCTAATTGCTCACACATTCCTCGAATCTATTCTTAATTCAAAATGTCTTAATCATCTGTCTTCTCATAATCTTCTCTCAGATCGCCAGTATGGCTTCTTTATTTATTTTGTATTATTACCGATATATTTCTACATTTGTTTTACTTTGTTTATATATTTGTGTTAAACCTCAATCAAACTTAATACAAAATAAAAAATACCAAAGACCCCCCTTTGAGAACCCGGCCGAAGGCTGGTTCCTCTTATTGCTCGTCAGAAAAGAAAAAAATTGACACCTAAATGGCACGAAAGGTCTTCATATTGACACAGAAATGGGCAAAAGTCTCCCTTTCTACCTTGCTAACTCATGGTCATCCTCACTTCGGGACTTCGGTGAGACTTTTTCTATTGCACTAGACATGTCGAAAACCTTTGATAGAGTCTGGCACAAATTACATTTCAAAACTATCCTCTTTTGGTTTCTTATCACTCAACCTGTGCCTCTATCACTAATTTAGTATCCGATCATTCCATAGCTTCGGTTGTGGATGGCTGTCGTTCATTTCCTCAACTTATCAACTCCGGTGTTCTTCACGGTTCTGTCATATTCTCAGTCCTGTTTCTAATTTTCAATAATGATATTCTCAACCATGCCTCTAGTCCTATCCACTACTAGTTTTCCACAACCTCCCTCCTTACACTTGCTCCAAAACTCACGTAAGGAAGCCATGGCGAGCCTATCCACAGATCTTTCAACAATCTATGATTGGGGCAGAGAAAATCTTGCTCCTTTCAATGCTTCCAAAACCCAATTTCTCCATCAGTCTACTCTTCACAATCTTCCACACGACTATCTCTTACTATTCAACAACACACAAATCCACCCCTCATCTTCTCTTAATATCCTTGGTGTCTCTTATTTTCTTCTAACCTTTCTTGGAAAGACCATATCACCACTCTTGCTAAAGCAGCTTCCCATAAATTAGGTATCTCAACTGTCTCTGTGGTTGTTTTAACCCCTCACAGCTTTTTGCTCTGTACCGGGGTGCTGTTCGCCCATGTATCAAGTAATGTTCATATGTGTGTGGAGCTTCCCCCCATACCACACTTCTCTTAAAGGGTAGAGTTCACAGCTTTCCATCTTATTAACTCACCACCTCTTTCTAATTCCCTACAGTCTCTTTCTACACGCCACAATGTTGCATCTCTCTCCCTCTTCTACCGCTATTACAATAATCAATGTTCTTCAGATCTCCCTTACGGTGAGTTGGTGACACTCGCCTTTTCATGCATTCTCGCCCCTATTCTGTCCAGATATCTAACCCAACAATAAATAGATTTTACAAGTATCTCTTCTACTCAACAAACAAACTCTGAAGCTCACTCCCTCAATCTATATTTCCTTGAGCCTATGAATTGAACTGCTTCACATTTTGTGTGGCCAGGTACATACTTAGACTATGTTTCTTGAAATTGTCTTTCTGTCACTCTTTTGCTTTTGGAGAAGACTCATGATATAGGCAGCTCTGCCTTTTGTTTACATCATACATATAGAAAAAGTAATAATTATCGCGCCAAAATAATTGACCAATGGCATCCTACCTTTCATTGTGCAATCCTGAAATAATTAGTTTGAGACTGTGATGAAACGTGCTATGGTCAAACTGTCAACAACATTTGATTGTATGACTCTCTAAGGAATATAATATAAGAGGGTGTCCTGCGGCGCTTAGGTTAAAGCGCTTGGCTCACACCTTAGCCCTAGAGGAACCGGGTTAAATTAAGTATCACCCCGTTCTTAACATTAATCATCAATTACAAACCCCAATGCACTTGAATAAACTAATGAAAGCGTATGGTCCTCCCGGGATTCGAACGCGGGACACCACACCCAGAACATAAGCATCTAAACCATTACACCACCAACACATTTAAAGGTTGAATACACGATCATGATTAATATCCATTTTCGAATTTTGGATACCAATCTATAATCATATACTCGACCCAACTGCATTATGGAAAGCGTAATATTGTAGTGAGTGGAAAGAACAATGAATGGGGCCAAGATCACTAAGGATCAGCCTCTTTAGACATAAGTTCATGAACCTATATAATTAAGTAACACCCCGTTCATGAACCTATAT
>JBAKBP010034494.1:0-20620 GCA_037953745.1 Lithodes maja | reverse complement strand
CTTGTTGGGTATATGCCGCTTATTGTAGGAGATGTGAGGGCTGGAATTGTAATTCACCACGTACATGTCAATCTCTGAAGTATGTATTGATCCCACTATAGCACTTATTATCCTATTCCACATATCTACAACTCTGTTACCAAATCAATAATTATATGCCTATATCTTTTCTGAAACGAAATTTATCTAATTTGAAACAATGTGTCGAGTTATTTCGCTATCACTGAGCTTCAGTACATCTTTCGTGTTCCTTTTAGTAATCCCACTAACCCACTTGAACACCTCTATCATATTTCCTCTAACTCTGCGTCTCTCTAACGAATGCAAGCCTAATTTCTTCAACGTTTCTTCATATGGGAAAATTTATAATATTATTATGGATCATTTTTGTCATTCTACGCTGTACTCTCTCCAAGGAATCTATGTCTATTCTGTAATAAGGACATCAAAACTGAACAGCATAATCCATATGGGGTCCCCCTCCCACCTAAAGGGGTACTGAAGAATTCCCACCTTTCTGTAAATTACTACATAATTACTGTAGAGAGAGAGAGGACTGAGTATGTTCATGGCTACTTGACAATACCATTGTATAGATCAATTTGGAATGCACTTGAAATCATGGTGATGATGACAGTAGACAATCTTATAGCTAATACTGCCTATTCAGCCAATTAAATGATTGCGCCACAATTGTTGCTGTATAATATTATTTTTTTAATATTTTTTTTATATTTTCCTTTGGACCATGAGTGTATGTCCTTGGTTGATCTACCAGAGTTAAGACACGTAAACACTATTATAAAATTAATAACTAAAAGGAGCCAAAGAGATATAGGCTATATCAAACAGTCCTTACTAAGGAATAACAGTTTAATCAAACCACTGACTGAAGTTTAAATATACAGTATATCCTTACTTCATATCACATCTGTCTATAAAATACGGTTAACATAGGTTTGTAACTTTGCAAGTGCGTTTCGATGGTGAAAGGATGCGTTCTAACATAAGAACATAAGATAGCGGGAAACTGCACAAGGCATTGCGGCGAACACGAGGCACTTCCCATTCACACCCAGCCCATATCATCTTTTAAATTGAATTGATTCTTCCTTTTCACATATCTTATCTGGCCACCAACTTATGTAACAATAAGTAAAGTTCGTTTAAGAAAATTGTGATACAGGCAGACAAACAAACGGACACCAAATATAGCATCCCACAACTTCGTGGACAGGTGGTAATAAGAACATAAGAACATAAACACTCGGAAATCTGCATAAGGCCGACCGGCCATACAGTACAAGGCAGATCCCATCCACACCCATCTCGTATAATTCATATGACTATCCAGTTTGCCCTTGACATTTTCTACAGGTCCTGAGCTAATCACTGCACTAGGCAATGTATTCCCACACTTCTACAATTATGTTCCCAAACCAATGTTTACCTATATATTTTCTAAAGTGGAACTTATGCAATTTGAAGCCATTTGATCGGGTTATCTTACCGTTATTAACCCCTAAAGAGCGGTGCCCGGGCGCCAATTTGCAGCAAGTTACAAGCATTATTAAGGCTTTTAAAGGGTTAAAATCGAGTGCAAATGGCCGGGAGCGCAGCGGGCCACACGTCCGACTCGCAGGGCCTACCGCCGCCCACTGACTTACCCTCCCTGTGTTCTCGAGAGGCCGGCAGTGTAGCCAGTAGTGAGCATAGCTGGAAAAAATATGCCGCTATACGCTAAACTCCCATGTTGATGGTACCACTGCCTGAGAACGACGACTGCTACGTAGCTCGTTCTGGTCTCATTTTGAAGCTTTTAGCACCTAGGTTTTTGCTGAATACATTTCTTTTCATGCAGATACTTGATTTATCATTCAGGAGGGCCTGAATATGCCCAAAATAGCCCAAAACCCCCCGCTCGTGAGGTGTTAAGCTGTATTACATTATCAATATATCCATTATTGATACCTTTCATCCACTTAAACATCTCTATCATATCTCCATTACATAAGAACACAAGCAAATAGGAGTCTGCAGGAAGACGATTGGCCTACACAGGGAAGATCCCTCTCACACTCAACCCCAATTACAAGGCCTAATTATAGGCACAGCTCACTAACACCATGAGGACCGACCTCACCAAAACGGTCCCTATCCATAAGTTTGGATAGGGAGAGAAACGATATATCAGCTAGGAATGTAGCAGACCCCCAGCCACATATAAATGTTAGTAATTATGATAGCATTGACTGCAGTGAAATCGAAGGAAATAATAAGTTAATTAAAAACAATAGAAAATTAGTTACAAGAAATAGTAATAGGTTGAGGGTATATTATACAAATTGTAGAAGTTTATGTAACAAAATGGATCAGCTTAGGGCAATTGTTAGCAAGGAAAATATAGACATTGTAGCGATTACAGAAACCTGGATAAATACTGACTCTAGACATCTATTTGCAGAATTTCATATGCCAGGATACAATTTATTTAAATACGACAGAACAGACAGAAGGGGAGGTGGAGTTGCAATTTATGTCAGGGATACTTTAAAATGTTGCCTTAAATCAGATATTAAAACAAATAGCGATAATGAAAGTGTGTGGGTAGAGATTAGCGGGGAAGGTGAGACAATTATTTTAGGAACCATTTATAGGGCACCGTCTTTGTCGAAATTTAGGCAAATTATTATGGGAAGAAATCAGTAAGGCATCTCAGCATAATAATTTTTGCATTTTAGGCGACTATAATCTTCCAGGTATAGACTGGGTTAATCAAACTAGCAATAACGAATCCGAAAATGTTCTTGAAGTGATACTGGACAACTTTCTCTTTCAATTTGTAAATTCGCCAACTAGAGGATATAATATTCTGGACCTAGTTCTTAGCAACAGAGAACATTGGATAAAAGATTTAGAAGTGGGCGACCAGCTAGGGAACAGTGACCACAAATCAATGTATTTATCGATAGAATTAAATTATAAACCAAAGGAAAATAAGGTTCTTATCCCTGACTTTAGAAAGGCAAATTTTATGGAATTAAAAAGGTCACTCAGAGTTAAAGGTGAGGCAGGAGATTTAGGTCAAGTAAGCCAATTAGTTCCAGCAGAACAGAGATGTCGGGGCCAGGTGGGTCACACAGCTGAGATAGTTAGACAACCAACTGAAAATTTAAATAGTGTGTATAATCAGTTCATCTCTGCCTTACAGAGCGAACAAGATAAATATATACCAAAAAGAAAATTTAGATCACATACAAACCAACCAAAATGGATGACAAATAAATTATTAGATCTTATAGGTAGAAAGAGAGGTGTTTACAGAAAAATACAGAAAGGCGAAATCCACCTAAAAGGATATCACCATAACTTGTCGAGGCAGGTACAGAAGGAAATTAGGAAGGAAAAAAGAAACTACGAAATCAAGGTAGCAAATGAATCCAAAAACAACCCTAAAGCATTTTATCAATAAATTGTATACATCTAAGGTAAAGGATACAGTAGGGCCCCTTAAGAATGTGATAGGTGAGATTACAGATGATGAGTTAGAAATGTGCAATACTCTAAATTGTAATTTCCTTTCAGTTTTTACAAACGAAATCTTAGATCAAGTTCCAGTAGTCAACCAAGTTTTTAACGGTAGTATAGACGAAATATTAAGCACAGTTCAGGTCACTAGTGACGAAGTAATTAAGGAAATAGATAGACTAAAACCTCAGAAATCTCCAGGTCCAGATGAGGTGTATGCTAGGGTATTAAAAGAATGCAAGGACGAATTAACCCTTTGAAGCTCTGACGCGTTGTAGCAGTTTATTTTGGCTATCATTAGACGATTTTATGCAGCTTAGGAAGCATCTGTGGGTATTAAAAGGGTAACTACTATCTCAATCAACCCTTTGACTTCCATAATTATACCGTTAGTAATCTGAACAAAATCGTCTAATAGTAGCCAGAAACAGAACAGAAACGGGTATTGGAGCTTGAAAGGGTTAAGTTACCCATTAACTCACCTATTTAATAATTCACTAGCTTTAGGTTTAGTTCCTGATTCATGGAAGCTCGAAAATATAATTCCGATATTTAAGAAAGGTGATAAGTCCATAGCATCAAATTACCGTCCTATTAGTCTCACATCAATTATAGGGAAATTGATAGAATCAATTATTGCCAGGAAAATTATAAATCACTTAGATATGTTCAAGTTAATAAAACCCTCTCAACATGGTTTCACTCCAGGACGATCCTGCCTAACAAATTTACTCATTTTTTTTCCTCCGAGGTTTATGAAGCGGTAGAAAACGACAAGTCATATGATATAGTTTACTTAGACTTCAGTAAAGCCTTTAATAAAGTTCCACATGAAAGGCTGTTAAGGAAGATAGAAGGACATGGTATTGGGGGATGCTACTCAAATGGATTAAGTCATGGCTGATTGGTAGGAAGCAGAGAGTTAGTATAAATGGTGTAAAATCGGACTGGGGATTAGTTAAAAGTGGGGTCCCTCAAGGGTCGGTTTTGGGGCCCCTTCTGTTCATTATCTACATACATTATCTTGACTCAGGCATAAAGAGTAGGATCAGTAAATTTGCTGATGATACTAAAATAGGTAGGATAATAGAGTCAGCTAGCGACAGGGAATGTTTTCAAAATGATCTCGATCATTTGCACGAGTGGTCCATAAATTGGCAGATGAGTTTCAATGTAGACAAAATTATGTAAGGTATTAAGGATTGGAAATCGTAATTTAGATGCGAAATGCAAACTAGACAATGTCTATCTATCTATCTATATCTATATGCTCAGGCCCAATCCCCATTTTGGGGGTAGCCGACTCAAGACAGAGCAAGAACATGGGAAAACACAAAAACATCATAAAACAAAAAATAAACACAGATAAAAAACACAAACTCTCACACATCCAGGTCACCCAGGAGAAGACCCAGAGACCAGGGTTACCAAGGTCGCTCCAGCACTCCCCCGGCCCCTGACCACCCGGAGAGGTTCCGATCTCGGCAGGCAGACATGCAGCGGAGCCAAAGCCACAAGCCCTCCCACCACACTTCCAGGCACACCCTTCATATTAATCGTCTCCCCGGGCCAGGCGCCTGATGGACTATTATCTAGTCCAACTTGCGCCCGACCCCTTACTCCAAATGACCACGTGTTCACTCAACTATTCACAAGCATTCTCCATTCACTCTTGTCCACCACCACTTCCCCTGCCTGATCTATAGTCATTCCTCTATCATCCAAAGCCTTTCTTACACAGTCTCTCCATCTCAATGGGGGTCTTCCTGCCCTTCTATCTCCCCTTGTATCTGACTCACATATTCTCTTTGTAAGCCTTTCATCTCCCATTCGTTCAACATGACCATACCAGCTCAGCACCCTTCTGTCCACTCTGGCTGACAAATGTTCCTGCTGCCCCACTCTCCTACGTATCTCTTCATTCCTCAATCTGTCTCTACGAGTAACTCCACACATACTCCTCAAGCAGCTCATCTCCATCACATCCAGCCCTCTTTTCTCCTTTTTCTTCAGAGCCCATGTCTCAGCCCCATACATCACTGTTGGCACAACAATTCCTTGATACAGTGCACTTTTTACTTTCACTCCGAGATTTCTCGTCTTCCACATACTTCCCATTGCTCCGAAAACCTTCCTTCCTTCACACACTCTCTGTTTTACCTCCACTTCCATACCTCCACTCCTGCTTATTGTTCCTCCTAGATATTTAAAACACTCTACTTGTTCCAATATTTCCCCATCCAGCCTCACATCTAGATTCACCCTATGCTCTCCCCTATTACACACCCTTACTTTACTTTTATTGACGTTCACCTTCAGTTTCCTCCTTCCACAAACCACACCAAACTCTTTGACTACCTGCTGCAGTTTCTCATCAGAATCCGCCACCAATGCTGTGTCATCAGCGAACAGCAACTGATTCAACTCCCAATCTCTACCATTCTTTCCTACTAAACCCAATCCTCTTCCCATAGTTCTCCTTTTCACCTCCCTCACCACACCATCCATAAACATATTAAACAGCCATGGTGACATTACACAACCCTGTCGCAAACCTACCTTTACCTCAAACCATTCACTCAACTCACCATTTCCTACTCTCACACATGCTCTGCTCCCTTCATAAAAACTCTTAACTGCTTCTAACAAATTTCCTCCTATTTCATAAATCCTTAACACCTTCCACATTGCTTCACGGTCCACACGATCATACGCTTTTTCCAAGTCCATAAAAGCCCAAAATATCTCCTTATGCTTCTCTAAATACTTCTCGCATAACTGTCTTACTGCAAACATCTGATCCACGCACCCTCTTCCCCTCCTAAAACCGCACTGTTCTTCTCCTATTGCAACTTCCGTACACTTTATTATCCTCTCTATCAACACCCTGCCATACAGCTTTCCAACCACTGACAATAAACTAATACCTCTATAACTTGAACACTCCTGCCGATCTCCCTTCCCCTTGTACAACGGCACAATACATGCACTCTTCCAGTCTATTGGTACCATTGACACCCATTGACACAGCAAAGCACACATTGAAAAGTCTCACCAACCAATCTATTATCACATCTCCACCCTTCTTTATACACTCCACAGCAATACCATCCAAACCTTCTGCTTTTCCCGCTCTCATTTGTTTCACTGCTTCTTTCACCTCATTTTCCTCAATCCTTTCATTCATTCCCTGCCACCTGGGTGGCCTGGGTAACCTATCTCCATCCACCTCTGCTTCAATCACTGCTTCTCTTCCATCTCTTGTATTTAACAAAGATTCAAAATACTCGGCATATCTTTTCCTCACTTCAACTGGTTCCACTAGTAATTCTCCATTTTCATCTTTCACTGACTCTTCCCTCTTTTGTCCTCCTTTCCTTACTTTATTTACCTCCTTCCAGAACATCTTCTTTCGTTCTTCAAAATTCTCACTCAGCCTTTGGCCCCACCTTTCGTTTGCATCTTTTTTCGCTTCTCTAATTTTCCGTTTTGCCTCTCTCCTTTTCTCCTTGTACCTCTCCCATACCTCAACACTACCATCCTGTAAATCCCTCTCAAAACACTGTCTATCTCCTCAACTGCCTGACAATGTAAAAATGGATAACTCAGAGTGTGAGAAGGATCTGGGGGTGCTCGTTAGTAATGATCTGAAACCCAGAAAACAATGTATAAGTGTTAGGAACAGGGCAAATAGAATTCTAGGATTCATATCTAGGAGTGTTAGCAACAGGACTGCTGATGTTTTCTTAAAACTATACTTAGCACTAGTAAGACCCCATTTAGATTATGCTGTTCAATTTTGGTGCCCTTATTACAGAATGGATATCGATCCTCTAGAGGCAGTCCAAAGAAGAATGACCAAAAAGATACATAATATTAGAAATTTATCGTATGAGGAGAGGTTGAAAGTCTTAGGCTTGCACTCACTAGAAAGACGAAGATGTAGGGGAGACATGATAGAGGTATTTAAATGGATAACAGGTTTAAATAAGGGCGATATAGATGAGGTATTAAAGCTAAAGAACGGCAACATAACCCGCTCAAATGGTTTCAAGTTAGATAAGTTTAGATTTAGGAAAGATATAGGAAAGCACTGGTTTGGGAAAAGAGTTGTTAACATGTGGAATGCACTGTCCAGAACAGTAATTAGCTCAGAAACAGTTGAAAGCTTTAAGCATAAGTTGGATTCCCATATGGGTGATATGGGCTGGGTGTGAATGGGAGCTGCCTCATGTGGGCCGCATGGCCATATGCAGTTTCCCGCGATCTTATGACCTTATGTTCTTATGTAATTGGGGTTGGGTGTGACAGGGATCTGCCTTGTGTGGGTCCATCGGCTTTTTGCAGACTCCCATTTTCTTATGTTCTTATGTTCAGTTAATGGGGGTCTGCAGAGCGCCGATTCGCCCACACCCGGCAGATCCCCCTCACACCTAACCCACCTCGTCTATATGAACATAAGAACATAAGAAAATGGGTCTGCAGAAAGCCGATTGGGCTACACACGGCAGATCCCTGTCACACCCAACCCTAATTATAAGACCAGCTTAAAAACATCATTAGGACTTACCTCTCCGAAACGGTCAGAGGTCAGAAAAACGGGGATCTGCAGATCCCCACACCTGGGCCACACCTGACAGATCACCCTCACACCCAACCCATCTCGTCCATATGCCTATCTAATTGTATCTTAAAGCTCACTATCGTTCTTGATCCCACTATAGCACTTGGTAGCCTATTCCACCTATCTACAACTCTGTTACCAAACCAATATTTGCCTATATCTTTCTTGAAACGAAATTTATCTAATTTGAAATCATTTGTACGAGTTCTTTCGCTATCACTGACCTTTAGTACATTTTTCATGTCTGTTACGACCGGGGCTCGTATAAAACAAGGGCTCTTAATCATTGAACTAGAAAGGCACACAGCCACAACGGTAACACTAGATCCAACCCTCGAACTTATAATGCCGGCGCACAAAAAACACCTATACCCTCCAGAGTTAAATCTGCGATAGCGGGGTATCCTCTAACTCGGTATAAATGCACTACTACTACAGGCTGATGATCTCTGATACAGCCTGATCACAACAACATACAATTACGTTAATAATGTATACAAGGAAAAGATAGAGATCTTAATTAAATCACTGCAACGATTTAATGCAAACTAGAAGAAGGTATATTTAAAGTTACTATAAACAATAATGAACTGTCACTCCTATACTAAAGAAAGTGAACGAAAGTCCCAAAGCATCGAGCAGGAATCTTCTGAAGAAAGTCTGATGTTGGCTGCCTCTGCCACCCAGCACTGTGCTAACTCGTTTTGTTTTGACTTTGAGAGGGTCGCCAGGAGAGAACCAGATACTAGCGATCTGGATCTCTCAAGAGAGCACCCCGTCAATTAACGTAATTTGGCCGCACAGTCTTAAGGACCTCGCTGGGCTACGAGCCGCTTGCTCAGCCATTGTTTCCTAGCCTACGACATCCCAGCTAGACTTTATTAGCCTAGCAGACACCCGTTTAGAATTATAAACTCTTATGTTATGTATGCAGCATTCTTATTCACGTTGAATGTAAGCCCTGGTTGTTGTTGAGTTGCACAACCTGAGCAGTTTTTTTTTGAGTTGCCTGACGAAGGACTTCTTTTGTTGTTGGAGATAATACTAGTCTGCATTTATCGTTATTCCCGTGTCAGTTAACACTGTCTGCCTCTACACTTGTCCTATATTGTCCCTGCTTTATATAACAGTTCAAAATCCGATACGATCATCTTACCCCAAGCTCTCACTCGCAGCACAGTGCTAAACTCACAAGGTAGTACAAAGGAAATCAAGCAACAACAGATCTAGTGACCCTTCTAGGTTGCTTGTCCTCCAAAACACTGAGGATCAAGTGTCCAAACAGTGGTTTAGAGTGGGTAAGGGAACATTGGAAAGGGAATTACTGCCCTGGAACTAATGTCCGTGGCAGGATTAGGAAGTTAGTAGGGGACAGATGGGTTTGTAACTGAGGGGGGGATAAAATAAAGTTATTCATTTACAAACGCAGTCAGTCGCGGGTTTGATGCGAGATATTTGTCAGACGGAGTTTAAATGAATCAACGGTGATGCAGTCTATAACGTTTCGGGGAAGCCCATTCCACAAGTTGACAACTCGATTGAAGAAGAAATTCTTTGATTCGTGTGAGTTAAAAGATTTACCAATAATTTTGCAAACGTTTCCCCGAGTGTAATTAGATTGGTCGATAGTGAAGTACTTACTACAGTTCATATTGTCGATGCCTTTGATGATTTTGAACACTTGAATTAAGTCACCTCTTAATCTGCGCTGGGTTAAAGGAAATAGATTTAATTCTCTAAGACGCTCTTCGCTCTTCGTATGGTTTGTTCTTTAGGCTAGCTATCATTTTGGTAACTCTACGTTGAACTCGTTCTAGCTTGTTTATATCTTTTTGGTAATAAGGGCACCAGGATTGAACGCAGTATTCCAGAAGAGGGCGGACTAAGGAATTGTAAAGGGTTAGGATAACTTCTTTGGATTTATGTTCAAATGAACTGCCTATAAAGCCAATTATTTTGTTTGCCTTCTTAACAACTTCTGAACATTGTTGACTCGGTTTTAGGTTACTCGATATTGTTACTCCCAGATCGGTTTCTCTGTTTACATTCTTAAGCTGGGTGCCATTCATCGAATAGTTTGCTTTCTCATTTAGGTATCCGATATGTAGTACTTTCCATTTATCCGCATTGAAACTCATTTGCCAAATTTGGGCCCAACATGACAATTTATCTAGATTGTGTTGCATATCGTCAACTTGTTATTTTGAGAGTACGCTATTTGCAATTTTTGTATCGTCAGCAAATTTTGAGATTGTATAGGTGAGACCCTCATCTATGTCGTTGATGTAAATTAGAAAGAGAAAGGTACACAGTCAGAAAGACCACCTAGGCTTCCCACGTCTCCGTTGCGATTGTACAGGTTAAACAAAACCTGTTACACATTGGAAATCACAACACAAGTAGCCTTACCCCAGTCTAGCATTAAATAGCCCAGCAGACAGCCAAGGAAT
Source organism: Lithodes maja (assembly GCA_037953745.1). Classification (NCBI taxonomy): domain Eukaryota; kingdom Metazoa; phylum Arthropoda; class Malacostraca; order Decapoda; family Lithodidae; genus Lithodes; species Lithodes maja. Next base: position 10,018 of record JBAKBP010034494.1, on the reverse strand, counting down.
AGGCAGGGAGACACCGTGAGTGTGTCGAACCTCTACACACAAAATGGTAACCCCTCCAAAATGCCTAACTAAACATATAATATCTGAGAGCTTCAGCATATAATACGATGGCCGATATATGAAATTGTGCAGAACCAAATGGGAGGTATGATATTAAATAGAGAGGAAGAATGAGAGGTAAGAAGTTGAGAGAGAGAGAAAGTGCTCTATAGGTAGAAGTCGGGGACAGGTGGTAAGGCATGTGTGAAGGGTATGCTGGTCAAGCAAGCTCTGAGCAAGGAAGGCGCAAGGCAGCAGGGAAATGCGGAGGAACTACCTCCTGATGCGGTGGGAGGGGTGGTGAGGCGGCCAGCCACTCAGAGGGCCCGGCTGTGGCATGACGTCACTGAGGCAACGTGTGACCCTCCGCGAGTACCCTCTGTCTCCTGCACTTACTCACTCACACTCTCTAGCTGTATCATTCAATCTTATACATTAAAATTACAACTGATGATATAAAATACAGTGCATTGTCACAGGCAAAAATAAAGACTACTTCTGTACTGCCTGTGACATGATGATTCACAAGAAAGAAAGTACAACATTGTAGATAGACTGTAGCCAAATACACTGCCCTGGTGAGTGCTAGCGAGTGGCCAAGCAAGCGGCTGAGCCCACGTGCCGTTCTGCCAAGCTGCAGGCGTCACATGTCCCCTTTATTAATCCCACTAACCCACTTGAATACCTCTATCATGTCCCCTCTAACTCTGCGTCTCTCTAACGAATGTAAGCCTAATTTCTTCAACCTTTCTTTATACGGAAGATTTCTAATATTATGGATCATTTTTGTCATTCTACGTTGTACTCTCTCCAATGAATCTATGTCCATTCTGTAATAAGGACACCAAAATTGAACAGCATAATCCATATGGGGTCTCATTAATGACAAGTAAAGTTTTAAGATAACATCAGCAGTTCTGTTACTCACACTCCTAGAGATGAACCCCAGAATCCTGTTTGCCTTGTTTCGAACGCTTATACACTGCTTTCTAGGCTTCAATTCATTGCTAACAAACACACCTAGATCTTTCTCACAATTCGAGTTTTCTAATTCCATATTAGCTAGTTTATATTTAACATTTGTATGCATCTTCCCTATCTTTAATACCTTGCATTTGTCAATGTTAAACTTCATCTGCCAATTTACTGACCATTCGTGTAAGGTATCTAGATCCCTTTGGAGGCAACTCTATATCTCTATCTGAATCAATTGTTCTCCCCATTTTGGTATCGTCTGCAAATTTACTTATCCTACTAGTTATACCTAAATCAAGGTCATTTATGTTTATAACAAACAACAGAGGACCTAATACAGATCCCTGGGGGACACCAATTTTGGCTGCTCCCCATTCTGACTTCGTACCATTTATGCTGACTCTCTGCTTCCTACCAATTAGCCATGACCCATCCATCCCAATCCCAACAACGCCCCACCTATTCCATGCGCCTCAACCTTTCTCATCAATCTCTCATGGGGGACTCTGTCGAAAGCTTTACTCAAATCTAAATATATTATATCATATGACTTGTCATTATCTACTGCTTCATATACCTCTGAGAAACAACTAAGCAAATTAGTAAGGCAAGAACGTCCCTGAGTGAATCCATGCTGAGAAGAATTTATTAAATTAAATGTATCTAAGTGGTTTCTAATTTTACTAGCAATAATTGACTCTAGTAGCTTTCCTATGATTGATGTAAGACTAATGGGACGGTAATTGGATGCTATTGATTTGTCACCTTTTTTGAAGATCGGAACTACGTTTGCAAGCTTCCCAGCTTCTGGAACTATACCTGTCTCTAATGACTTGTTAAATAGAAATGTTAATGGGTAACTTAACTCATCCCTACATTCTTTTAATACTCTAGCATATACCTCATCAGGACCAGGCGATTTATGAGGTTTCAGTCTGTCAATTTCCTTACGCACATCATTTCTACTTATAGTAACCGTACTTAACCTATTTTCTATACTATCGCTATATACCTTACGGACTTCTGGAAACTGTGCCAAATTTTCATTAGTGAAAACGGAAAGAAATTGGCTATTTAATGTACTGCACATTTCTAAATAATTTTCTGTCATTTCTCCTATCGAAGTTTTAAGGGGACCAATTACATCTCTAACCTTGGATTTATATAGTTGGTGAAAAGCTTTAGGATTATTTTTTGAGTCATTGGCAACCTTAATTTCATAATTTCTTTTTTCTTTCCTAATATCCTTTTTTACCTGTGTTGATAGATTCTGATAGTAAGCAAGTAGGTGAATTTCGCCTTTCCTAATTTTTCTATATATTCCTCTCTTTTGTCCTAGAAGATCTAATAGTCTTTTATTCATCCATTTGGGTTGGTTCTGTGTTGATCTAAATTTTCTTTCGGGGATATATTTATTTTGTGCATTGAATACTGACTCGATAAAATTATCGTATGTATCTACCAAGTTTGACGTCTCTTCCTGACTTAAGATGACAGGTGCCTGAGAAGGGGTACACTCATTTGGACACCTGGATCGACTTAATTTTTTGACCATAGGGTCCGCTAATAGGGCTCTTCTTAACCCACAATAATTGGCTTTTCTGAAGTCAGGTATTAATGTTGTAGTCTCTCTGGTATTACCTTTCCATTGTATATTAAAATACACAGAATTGTGGTCACGATTCCCTAGGTGGTCCCCTATCTCTACATTATTTACCATATGTTCATTGTTACTGAAAAGTAAATCGAGAATATTATTACCTTTAGTCGGCGCATCTATGAATTGAAATTAAAAACTATCTTGTACTACCTCTATGAACTCCTCAGAATCAGAGTCTCCTATTTGATGCTGCCAATCTATATTCGGAAAATTAAAATCCCCCATAATGCACACATTGCTAAACCTTGATGCCTTTTTAATTTCCTCCCATAATGACGTTCCGTCATTTCTACTCATTTTTGGCGGTCTATACATAACTCCAATAACTATGGTCTCACTATCTTCGTTAACCTCTACCCAAACACTTTCATTATCGTTATTTAGTCTAATACCTGATTTAATACAGCTTTTTAATGTACTCCTGACAAACACTGCTATACCGCCAGCCCTCTTACTTGTTCGGTCATATTTAAACAAACTATATCCTGGTATATCAAATTCTGCTAAAAAAATGCCTGGTTTCTGTATTAATCCACGTTTCAGTTGGCGCTATTATGTCTATATTTTCTTTGCTAACAAGGGCTCTAAGTTCGTTCATGTTGTTACATAGACTCCTACAGTTTGTGTAATATACTCTCAATTTACTTATTTTCTTTATACCTAATTTACCTTTATTTCTAACAACATGTCCATCTTCCGTTGCACCATCACTACTATCATTTGCAATATAGTCATCATTTTTAGCATGAGACTGAATATCCTTATCGCTTTCGCCTGACCGTAAAATTGTTCCATTTAACCTCTCATTTACACTCTCAATATTTCTGTTCAAAACCCCACAATGACTATATGACTATCTATTTTTTTCTTAACGCTCTCTATCGTTCTTGATCCCACTATAGCACTTGGTAGCCTATTCCACATATCTAAAACTCTGTTACCAAACAAATATTTGCCTATATCTTTTCTGAAACGAAATGTATCTAATTTGGGGAGCAGTCAAAAGTGGTGTCCCCCAGGGATCTGCATTGGGCCTTGTAATTGGGGTTGGGAGTGAAAGGGGGGCCAATCGGCTTTCTGCAGACTCCCATTTTCTTACATAAGAACATAAGAAAATGGGAGTCTGCAGAAAGCCGTTTGGCCCACACAAGGCAGATCCCTCTTATGTTCTTATGTTCTTATATATACTGTATATATATATACATAGATAGATAGATAGATAGATAGATAGATAGTGTTACGACTGGGGTTCAAATATATCAGGGCTCTTATTCATTGGACTAGTAATGGCATAAATGTTACAACGGAAAATGCTAGCTCCAACCTCTGAAGTATATTCCCAGTGAACAAAGAATACAAATACTCTACAGAGTTCTATATGCAATAATAGGCTATCAAACTCTCAATAAATGTGCGTCTACTCTAGGCTTAATGTTATGTGAAAACAGCCTATTACTACCTATAACCGAAGGTGCTTGGTTATGGTATGGAAAGTAAGGTGGTAAGAGAAGTTACAGCTTACGTTACTTTAATCAATAAATGTCAGGCACTCCTGCATGAAAGAAAGTGCACTAAAGTCCTTCAACACTAACAAGGAATCTTCTTTAAATGTTAGATGCTATAAAGATGCTCGTATCGGAAATGGAACCCAAAAAGGCAGGCAGCGGAACAATGCTCGTGCAGGCTATGCACACAAAAAGGCAGCATATATAATGCCGTCGGAGCCAAGAATATCCTAAGCACTACAACACTAATAATAATCGCCACGACAATGCAGTATTCCTATCAACAAAAAGAGCCTAAGTCGTTTGTGTCTCAATACATCAAACTAGGCTGCGAAATGCTTGTGTAATCATAAATGGGTATGCATAAAAAGAGTAATTAGGTTAATATACTTAATGTCTACTGTGACTGGTAAAGTCTAGCTAGAGTCAATGATACGAGATACTGGTGCGCATGGCATGCTGCATAGCCTAGTGCAAATCTCAAGTCTGTGCGTCAAATATTACGTTATAATGAAGGGTAGCTCTCTTGAGAAACCTTAATACCGAAGTATTAAGCGTTCTCCTGGCGTACCTCAAAGACAAACAATCGAGACTAGAACAGTGCAGAATGGTATAGGCAAAAAGCCCTCATTCGTGCATGCTCTACTCTCAATGGCACACAGACTAGAATTTACTCAATCAACTCCAGTTCTCAGGTATGTCGTGCTGCTTTTAACTGAAGCCAGCACTCATAGGAAACAATACCTTTAATATCAGACTCGTAGTCTAGCATTATCTAATCCAGCAGAACACTAATAATTATAGGAAGCGGCAATATGAAAGCCAACCAATGCTTCGTGATCCACTTATCTTAACAACTAACATACACAGGTTATATCAGACCTTAACACACAATACAACTGGCCAGCATGAAGCTGATTTTGCAGAGTTAACCAGAGGGGATATAATGTTAATAAAGAGGTGGTGAAAGATATGGAGAATGAGAGAGATAGGCAGAGGAAAAGATTCTCAGGTACGGAGTGGGGATAGATAGCAAGGGAAAAAAAGATGGGTGTGTTCTAGAAACCAGATCTGAGGGAGAGAGTGGCGAGGAACCAGTATATATACTCGCACTAGCTCGAGCCGCGTGGGAAAACAGCGGTTACAAGTCAACTAACCACTAACAAAGCTCACAGCATGGTAAGGACCTCCCTCCACCAACCCCCGCGAGGCAGCCAGCCGTGACGTCATCGAGCGGGACAAAAAACACTGCGCGCCCCCTCTCACTCTGTTCTACTCTCTCTCTCTCTCCCAGATCCCATCATTACTAGTTAATGATAAAACATATACTTTACAATTAAATATATAAAGCCTTGACATGGGCGAAAACAAAGAGCCTTTCTGGACTGCCCATGACACGAGCTTTCATATGAAATAAAGCACACTCTAATACATAAACTGTAGCCCCATCCACTGCCCTGGCGATCCTAGTGAGTCACTGTAGGACAAGCCATGCGGTTCTAAAGGAGTGGTCAACGTCACAATTGATAGATAGATAGATAGATAGAGTAAATGTGTATATTTATCTTAACAATCTTAACTGAATGTTTTTATTGTATGTCAATTAGTGGTCATGCAATTATATGTATATAATATATGGATATGCAGAACAAAATAGGAATATTAGGACATTATGGGACTAGGAGTGGAGTCATTAGGCAAAGTAAGGAAGCTTCCAATGGACATTTTTTGCCCGGAGTTATTTTCTCATTCATCCTCTTTATAGGTAGTGTCAGAATTCAGTGTACCTATTGTGACGCACCCAGTGCGTGGCAACGTAACCTGATTGTACTCCTTGGTACTCCACTGTACCGCCACGGTACCGCGCTGTACCGTGCTGGCTGCTTATATTGAGTGTGACAACGTATAACTATGTTCTTTGTATCTCTGCAAAGGTCTCGTCATGTGCTAACCAGTGGTGGGTTTTGTTTTAAGCCATGTCGAGACCTTCCATTTAATATGTAGTATCAATAGAGAAGTTGATAGATAAGACAATGGGAATTCAGAGAGAGAGAGTGAGTTGGACTTCAGAGCGAGAGGGTAGCGGTGCGCCACGCTGCCGGGGGGGTGGTTGCCAGACGTATGGACCGGTTGGCAGCCCTGCGCTTATAGCTAGGTGCGACAGGGTTGGTAGTACATTGCCGCCTGCCTATGCTGCCTGGGCTGCCCATGTTGTCGTACAGCACATTGCCTGGAGGCTCGCTGTGTGCTCTATGACCAGGTTGCCTAGAACCTTTGAGATTCTAACATCCCTTGCCCTCTCTCCCAATTTCTCACGGTTACACTCTTTCTCTCTGACGACATTACTCTCATTTCATTCTTCTCTCTATTTAAATGCATACCCTTCCCTTGAGGTCCTAAAGGACTTTCAGCACTCACCTCTCGTATTACTCTTAGGACAAGCATATATTTACATGTATTAGATTTAAGGGGTTAATAGATTTAAGGGGTTAATGTGAACAGCGATCTTCTTGATGAGGATAGTTGGTGAACGTTCTACATGTTCACGAGTTATATGCCCAGCTCATCATCCAATTTGTGACTAGACTAGTGCCATGTGTAAGAGCCCGACCATGCCCAGGAGTTGTCTGTAGAGGGGCGAGGACTTAGCCTTGATTTGCCTACCGAGCCAGGAGCGAGTGCAGTACCAGAGACTACAGCTCGCTCGTAGTGCCGGTATAGTAGAGTAACGTAATTTATCTGTCCTTGTGTTCTCTGCAGTCTTTTCCTGGGTTCTCGCTTTCGGTGCTGGGACTCGTTGTTCCTGTGACTTGGCCTGCTAGCTAGAACACATGGGGATGATGAGTGGGTGATATCTTTATTTTACTATGCATTGCAGCTCTCTTTAAGTTTATGTATGTAACACTTTACAATACACATTACTCACACACAAGACAACACTATTAATACTTTCATGTATCAATTAACTGCACTGTCGTTTTGCTGCTGTGTCCGGAGTTCCGTTGCGTAGGGCGCATACGGACTCAGAGGGGAGACAGAGTGAGAGAAGCGAAGTAGCCTATGCGGTAGTAGGCTACCGGCGCAGTACTGTTGCCTGCAACCTTTTAGTTATTCCAAGTATAGATTCATTATTACAATAAGTGACTACTATTTATGTTCCTTCCATGTGTATTATTAGGTATCTACTGGATCATGAACATCTTGTATGCTACATGCTAGTGCATGTTAGTAGGGGACAGTTATTCTAGTGCACGCGCTTTCAAGTAGGCGTGTACCTTTGTCATTTAGCATTTCACTGTCATACCTTTAGCCTGCTTCTATTCTACATTATTAGAGGCTTAATATTAACGTAGTTTCTTGAGTATTGCATTTCTTTAGTAATAACGTAACCTATAAATGTCTGAGGGAGTTTAGCCTCATAGCCTACCCCTGTTGTACACTTTCGCCGAGTTAAGGTACCTCGTTACCATAGACGATAACTCTGTAGGGCGTTGGTGCTTTTGTTGTCTGGAGCATATAGTATTTGGGACTGGAATCGAGCGTGTCGTTGTCACATAAGCCATTTCTGTCCTACGATCAAGAATCCCGAATATGTATTGCCGATCCAGCCGTAACAAAATGGCGACCTTGCACAAGATTCAGTAGTATCCTATCACATGTTTTTTGGAGAACTATTCTATGCTACCTAGTAGAGCTGGCTAGAATTTTCTTGCATATTGGAGGAATTTTTATTGTGTCATTATTGTATTGGTGGACTTGCAGATTGTTTCGTTAGGGGTGTCTAGAGTAGAGTCATTCAAGCATCTTTAACATTTTGTGAGTCGAGACTGCAATTAGTAATAAGCACTTTTTTTTTTTTATGAACAGCAATTGTATAACCAGCACTATGTCTAATGACTCATCATTTACGGGGGAGGATAACACGGTACAGCCTAGTAACCAGCAAGTACAACAGATGTTCAGGGAGGGGAGTGTTATAAGTGGAGAGAGGGATGCCCGGGCATTTTTGCAGACACCTTTGACCGAACAGCGCCTGCAGGCTATTGATTGTTACGGTCTTCGCTGTTTAGCCACGGTTTTGGGGCGGGACTGTCCTGACAGTTGGCCCAAGAAGAATTTGGTGGCATGTTTGTTGGGTGATGGCGATGGGGCGGTGGGTGGAGTGGGGTCTTGGGGGGTTCCCTCCAAGCCTCCATTCCACTCTACCCCTGAGCTGGGCCCTCAGCCAGCGATTCTTAGCACGATGCAGCAGGAGGGTTCTCAATGGCAAGCTGGCTTACCCGTAAACACGTCTCGGTGTGGATCCCCCATTTTGTGCTCTCCCCCCCCAGGCCTGTCTCCTGAGATGTTATTTCAGCTAGAACTAGCTAAGTTTAAGCTGCAGGAGACTCAGATACAACAGGCTAGTATAGAACGCATAGAGGTTGCTAGAATCCAAGCCAATCAGGATGCAACCAGGTACCAGGCTGAAATGGATGTCGAGAAGTCTAGAGTAGAGACCACGGGGCGTCATCTCGGTGGTGGGCACCGGGTTACAGACTCACTTTCGCATTTAATTAAGTTAGTACCCGCATTTGATGAGACAGCAGTGACTGAGTTTTTTGCTCGTTTCGAAAAGAAGTGTCGTGAGTATGACTGGCCGGAGGTTAAATGGGCAGCATTAGTTTCATCACGTCTAGTGGGTAAGGGGTTGAAAGCCTACGATGCACTGTCACTGGACGAGAGTGTAGTGTATGGACTGGTGAAGGAGGCTGTGCTCCGGGCCTACGAACTGCAACCCGAAACTTATAGATTGAAGTTCCGTGGCGTGAATAAGAAGAGCGACGTCAGTTTTATGGAGCACGCACGGGACTTAACAGATGCAGGTAATAACTGGTTTCGGTCCGAGCACGCAGAGTCGGCTGAGGAAATTAAGCAACTTTTCTATCTGGAACAGTTTTACAAATGTACTGGAACCGATCTAACGCTGAACATTAAGGAAAAATGTCCCAAGACAGTAGAGGAGGCTGCCAAGATGGCAGACCTCAGATTATCATTGATTCGTGGTTGTGGTGCCGCTCAGAGGGCTGAGTCAGGGCAGAAGGGGCGCTATACCCCACCCACCAGAGTTTTCGATAATAACAAATCCTATGACACACATAACCACACTAAATGCATTGCACCTAATAACACCTACAAACACAAGCCTCTCCCGTTTACTAAAGGTCAGGCCCCTTCTTCGCCCGCACAAGGGAAGAAGCCCATTGGGGATGTGAAATGTTACAAATGTCAGAAGCTAGGCCATTATTCACGTGAGTGCCCTGGTAACACTCCCGCTAAGCCGGTGTCATTGGTTCACAGTATCGGTGTGTCTCTGAAGGCTGCAGCAACTGCCCGGGGTAGGTTGTCAGCAGCTGAGGCACACGCGGTAAAGAAGCGTACGGAAGGCTCGACACCTGTCCGGGACACTTTCTGTAGCCATCGGGGGCACGGGTTTGTGAGCTGGGGGAGTGAACTACGGAGGGTTGACTTGCTGAGGGATACGGGGGCTTCGCAAACTTTGTTGAGGAACTTCACAGGGAAACCGATAAATGCGGCCAGAGTTGTTGTGGTGCAGGGTATAAATGCTACGAGGTCATACCCACTTGTGAGGTTGGAGTTGAGAGTGGGAGAGGTGTGCAGGGAGCTGGATGTAGGGATCGTTGAGTGTTTGCCAGTTGAGGGCGTCGACCTTCTTCTCGGCAACGACTTTGCGGTGCCCACTTCCGGGACTCCACCCTTAGTCGTTGCCGAGAGGGCGGCCGACGTGGATGGTGAGAATCGGGAATGGGTTGGGAGGTGCCAACAGGATGAGATGGCC
>JBAKBP010034493.1:0-20623 GCA_037953745.1 Lithodes maja | reverse complement strand
TATTCACTAATAAGACTCTTTCAATTTCCTACTATATTACTGCAAATGTGCATATAGTGATTTTGCAAAGCATTAATACAATCACCTCACATATCATCACAGGAGTTAATATTAATTGTGGACGTATTCCTCGGATAATTTGATTTTCATTGTATTGTGTGTGTTTCCATATACTGTATATATATATATATATATATATATATATATATATATATATATATATATATATATATATATACTATATGATCGACCAAAAGAAGGTTTTGCATATTAACTAAATATATTTAGCAAAAACAATAGGACACACACATGACGGTCAGATGGTGTTTTGCAATAGGAGTGTCAACTATAAACTTGCACTTATTATTTTGTGTTTAACTTCATAATAATTATTGACTGACTCCGTAAAATACTGAATACAAATATACACATAACCTTGTCTTGTTATTTGTGTTGAATTTAATTGTACTTACCATATCATCACTGTTCTAACTTTAGGGCGAACTGGAGCCTGAAGAGAAACGTGGCGAATGAGACCAAGTGAAGGACAAATGGAAGAAGTAGCTTAAAGGCTATTATAACATGGCTAAGCAGATTAACACCTTACGGGCGGCCTATGCGGTTTATTTATATGTCCCGCCCAGCGGGGTGTTTTTAGCCAAAATAGGGCTGTTTACGTGATCATTTTCATGCCTAAATAAGACCCAGAACGTAAAACAAGTATCTATCCCTGAAAGGGCATAAACAGAGCTTTCGAATGACACCATAACGATCCTTTTATGATGGCTAGTTTTCTTGCAATAACCGTGCAACCCGAGTGCAAAAAGCATGTAATTAGGCAATTTCCCCATACAATTCCGTATATAGCGAGTGAGAGAGGGAGGGAGGAGGTGGGATTCGTGTCAGTATGTTCGCCGCGGTGGTCTGGAGCAGTCATACGCTCGCTACTCTCCTGCCACCACTTGTCTCTCTCTCTCAGCAACATTACGTGCTGAAATTGCCACACGATTTATGTCGAGCGCCGCCACATAGTCCAGCTTTATTTAACTCGACTTATGTTGCGCGCCGCTAAAGAAGGGTTAACTCACTGGGGGACGAAGTAAGACAGGCGAGGGTCGGGGCTTACATAGGGAGGTGATCTGGTTGCTGTCTCGTGTGCTGTGATAAGCAATAGTTCAACGATTATTCTGCCTAGCAACTATATAGTATTAAGTTATTGTCAGTGATTGGTGCTTCTGAATACTTGCGTGCTTGCTTTTTTGTGGGCGAAATGTTATATGTGTTCTTATCCTTTCACCTTTGTTTACTTTATTCTGTCTCTTGCTGATCCTCCCTAACCCTTGTCTTCCTTGGCAATATTTGTTTTGTCTATAATAACCCGTGGCTAGAAATATTTGTTCCAAGTTGTTGAAGTGTGGATTTAACCCCTTAGGTACTGGTGACGTCCCTTTCATTATATTCTGCCAACTATTAGACGATTGTATTCGGCTTAAGAAGGACGTCTACCAATCAAAAGGCTACATACTATCTCAATTAATCCTTTCAGCTACTATATATCCTTCTTAAGGTTCATAAAATCGTCTGAATGCAGCTGAAATATAACACACAAATGTCATATGTACTGAAGGGGTTAATGTCCCACTCACGCTAATTAGCATTAAAGTTTTCAACATGCTATAATTTGGCTGTTCACCCTGATTGAATGGTTCGTCTGCAACTTAACCTTTTGACGATTTTGACGCATTTTAACAATTTATTCTGGCCGACATTGGAACATTTTATACAATTTATGAAAGATCTGTGGGAATTACAAAGGTAGAGACTATCTCAATAAACCATCTGACTTCTATACGTTCTTCCTAATTTGAATAAAATCGTCTAATAATATCCAGAAAGCAAAAACAAGAAATGCGTATCGGATCTTCTAAGAGTTGTTGTTGTTGTTGTTGTTCCCCAAGCTGCCTGGCCGAACAGCCCCAAGGCCCCGAGCAAGGCCAGGGCCATAACCGAGCGCCCCCACAGAACCCTCCCCGCCGACCACAATAAAGCCTGGGTGACCGAAGCCACTCCATGGCGGGGAGCTGAGGAGGGTGCGGAAATGCCCGGGAAACCAAAGCCCCACCCAGGGCCCTGTGTCCCTCAGCAATTATGAAGAGAAAGTTGAGGAGCAAGGCAAAAATGTGACGCTTTGGCTTCCTATCTTGGTAGATTGGGAGGTCACTCCACGTTAGAGACGCCGTCACTTGAGATCTAGAAAATATATAAGTAAAAGGAATAGTCAGAGTAAGCTATGGATATGGCAGAGATTGCTCAGTTCTCACTCTGATAGACCAGCCCATCACCACATGACTAGAACCCAATCCTCTCAGCATCAGCTAGGAAAGGCCCTAGAAAGCCGCCTTTGGCGGGGGGATAGCTCCCCTATTTCAACCCTTTTCGGGGTTGGGCACCCGCCCTCTTCTAAGAGTTAAGTGGGTAGCTGTATATTTTGAAGATGATAGATCACATCACAACAATCTTGAGTTTACACGATTGTTCATCAAGGCTTTCGACGATATTTTGAATCCCAAATATATAGCATAGTTTCCTATATAAGGTATATATACCAGCACTTTAAGTACACTCAAATGCCATAGTCTCTTGTCCACTCATAAATATTCGTGGACTTCACATACAGTATAAATTATCTTATAATGGCAGTATATCTCTGGAATATATTATGATAATTTTCGAAACATCAATTACAAAAATATATGTGCGATTTATTGACAAGCAAGTTCTATCCAAAAACAATCCAGATATATATAATTGTATAAAGAAAAACTTAGGAGGTCCACGAATGTTTATGAGTGGGGTACAGACTATGGTATCCGAGTGTACATTGGTAATTATGTGTGTTCGAGTGTAGAAACAATGATGTAAATAAAGAGTGACTCATTAATATATATGCATATATATAATGAATATATTACCGATTATTAGTCGTACTTATTTATTACAGATAATAACATTATGTCAATAGTGCATAATGAATATGAAACTATTGCAAGGTCATATTAATTATTTATTTCAAACATTCGTTTCCAATATACTTCTGCATTTCCATTTGACATACATTATCATGTGGACAACTGATGTCAAATTCGTCTTTAGTACCTTTCAAATTCAAAGTTAAGATATCCCTACGCCATTATATAGTCAACATTTAATATTTAATATGTCTGTACTGTTGAGTCTTTGTTCTAAGCTTTAATATAAAAGTAATATATACAGTAATTAATGTTTTGTTTCACGGCAATACAATCACACTCCAGTTAACTCTCACGACAATTTCTATACAGTCCTTTATAAAAAGAGAGCCGATATACAAATGAGTTGTTAATTTTTATTATTTTGTTGTATATATATATATATATATATATATATATATATATATATATATATATATATATATATATATTATATACTGTATATACAGTATATATATATATATATATATATATATATATATATATACCGGTATATATATATATATATATATATATATATATATATATACATATATATATATATATATATATATATATTATATATATATATATATATATATATATATATATATTTATTTATTTTTTGATTTGGATTATGCCATATAAAGCTGAATATGAGTGCAACAGCAAACAAAACAATGCCACCCATGGCATCACTTCTCTGTGACGGTGTAACTGTTTTAAGGATTAAGTGGAGTTATTTAAGGGTGGGTCGTGCTTGTTGTGTGTCAGCGGGGATGTTGGAGTGCTGGCTCATTGTGGCTCATTGTTCTCTGGTTGAATAAGATCGGCAAAGGTCACACGTGGAATTAGTGAAGCTACATTAGTAAGATGTATTCACGTGAAAGATTAAATAACTCAAATTTAACATACATTATATAACCGAAGAATTTATATATCTATTCATAATTCGTTACTCTAACTATTTGTGACAAATATGAAATCGTGGCAACTTCTGACACCTTAAACACTTCTGTACCAACAACGTATTAGAGTTTATATTTCAGCTGCATTTAGACGATTATATGAAGCTTAGGAAAGATATATGGTAGCTAAAAGGATTAATTAAGATATTCTGTAATCGTTTAACGGGTAGACATTCTTCCTAAACTAAATAAAACAGTCTAATAATTGCCATAATATAATTAAAAGGATGTCTCCGGTACTGAATGGGTTAATGTCTCTAGGTATTCTACTAATAAACCATAGAAGTCTATGAATACAAAGACGATATGAGTCCCACACGTGATTGATTCATTTCCAACGAACACATATCATTAATATTATTATCTAAGATAAATTATAAATACCCCACTATTTATGAGCTAATTAAAGCACTTGGATTACTACTCTACATAATTATCTACAGCAATGTTTCTATACCATGCTTGCCTACATATATTTTAAGCGAAACACATTAAATATTAAGAGTTTTCACACAATTTTCAATTTCAACACTTCTTACAGTTTCTTACAGTAGATCCTCTGGAAAAAGGCAAACTAGGCCTGTGTATCCAGCTCGGTACCAGTATTTGCACTGCTGAGGTCGTTCACGGTGTTTGCGGCGGCGGTAGCAGACGCAACATTTTTACTATTCTGTATTTTTGTTTTATAATCAAACTTCAAATCTTGTCTTCCCCATGCTTTATCAAGATTACTTTCAAACTCCCTTATTGATTCGGAATCGATTACATACTGGGGCAGTGCGTTCCACTCATTTACCACTCTATCACAAAATGAGTTCTTTGCCTTCTCAAGCCTATTTCTTTCTTTGTAAATTTTCTTAGAGTGTCCTCTCGTTCTTGTTCCCTCCCACATCAAGAAGATACCTTCACACACATCCTCATCGTACTTTGCTGACACTATCTTAAAAGTCTCTATCATATCCCTTCTCTTTCTCCTATATGCCAGTGTCGGAAGCCCCAGTGTCCTCAACCTCTGCTCATAGCCCACGTTCTTCAACGTTGGTACCAGCTTGCTAGCTCTCCTCTGCACTTTCTCCACTGCTTCTATATCCTTTACCATATATGGAGCCCACACCTGGTTCATTACTTTCCGTTCTATTACTTTCTACATACTTAAATATATCGCTCAAAGACAACTGCAGAGGTTGAAGTAATTTAACTAAAGGTTTCTAAACACCCCTGATGGTCACAAAGGCATAAAGTATCCCTGTAGGACGCGATCGCGTCCATGTGCATGAAAGGGTTAATTATTTATAAGTCGAAGTCACTAATGTTAATATTGAATAAAAACTAATCCGATACGTTCCTTGGAGGGATACCACGTTTCTGTGTTCCCCAGTCTGATTTACATCAATGAATAGATATTAATGTTGATTGCGTTAACCCTTGTCTAGCGGGGGGGTTTTGGGCTTATTTGGGCATATTCAGGCCCTCCTGAATGATAAATCAAGTATCTGCATGAAAACAAAATATTTAGCAAACAACTAGGCGCTAAAAGCTTCAAAATGAGACCAGAACGAGCTACGTAGAACTCGTGGTTCTCATACAGTGATACCAGTAACATGGGAGTTTAGCGTATAGCGGCATATTTTTCCCAGCTATGCTCACTACTGGCTACACTGCCGGCCTCTTGAGAACACAGGGAACATGAGTTAATGGGCGGCGGTAAGCCCTGAGAGTCGGCTGTCTGGCCCGCTGCGCTCTCGGCCATTTGCACTCTATTTTAACCCTTTAAAAGCCTTAATAATGCTCCTAACTTGCTGCAAATTGGAACCGGACTTAAGTCCGACCCCGATCATTAAGGGTTAATTAATTATCTCGAGGACGCAGGATTATTTCAAGCTTTGATATGATATTGTTATCCACATCTATAAAAAGGATTGGGTTTCTGAGACGCTAATTCTGCCCCAAGTTTTTCAAATATTATTCAGATTGCAGTAAATATTCCACTTGATTCTATATTTGCATTCCGTATGTTTAGTTAATTTTAATATTGATCGAGGGTTCATAATTAAATATAATTATTGCTTTACAGTTGCACATACTGTACACTTTAAGATCTTGTCCCAGCCCATGGAACCCAGGCATCCTTTTAAAAGGATGCTCGGAGCTCGCACCATGGAGCCCGGGCGTCCTAGTAACAGGATGGAGCTATTTATGGTACTATTAAACTGGCACAAGAAAGCTCTCTGTGTCAGGCAGGGTGGTACTCACAACTTGAACAAACCCCACCTCAGCCAAGGGGAGGTGTGGCAGAGTGGTCTTGCCACTGGACTGGTAATCCAATGGACCCGGGTTCGAATCCCAATATGTCAATGGGAAGATATTATTGGGATGGAATTTGTGCTGTACCTAGTTTCAGTGCATTACCACAGCACACCGAAATGCCAAAACAAAATACCCTCATTGTTCCCTGATTAAATAGCACTGTATGAATATTCCCATATTCAAAATGTGCTACAGGGGGGCAATGCCTAGTGAGTTAATTGCTCAATAGGTGGCGTTCTGAGAGTGAGGGTCCGAGCCTAGGGAGTGAGACTGTGAAGCGCGGAGGCGAAACAGCTTCAGAGATGGAGTTGGGTTCGAGCCGTGAATAGGTGCTTCGCATGTCTCACTCCCTAGACTGGAACAAGACCTCACGGGCCTCACCGTGTTCAGCGGTAGAGTGTAAAGGCTATCAGCCTATGCCCGAGAGGGAGTAGTTGGAATATAGAAAAAAAAAAAAAAAAAAAAAAAAAAAAAAAAAAAAAAAGCCTAATTGTGTTGTCTGCTACGGTCAGGCAAGCATAGCCAATCAATACATTCCAATCGTCTGAATCCATGCACACAAGCAGTGTACAGTGGCATAAGAATGGTTATATTGGTGAAATAAATCAATAATCAATATAATTAGAATAGTCAACAATCTATAGTAGCATGAGTGATTACAAGCTGAAGTTGTATGCCGGGCAAATGTTCTACCACGCCCTTGACATGTCAGTATTGTCGGCCCCCTAACGTTTCTCCCCAATATATACTTCATTTTACATGAACTACTTGATATAGAGGGTTCTAGTCTTCACCATTCTCAAAATAATCTTAGTGCTACATTTTGACATATTATTTACCTAGGTTAGGCCATTCCATTGTAGAGATATGAATAGGTGAACACCACAAAAATGGCGAAATTTAAAGACTGCCGTGCAGCGTGGGTTAAGAAATTTTGAATCTCTAAATCAAGGTTGCGAAATGCAACCATGAATTAATGAGATGTTGTTTAACTTATAATGGTAGTATTTTTGTTTGTTTAAGTGTGCAATAGAATATTTATTCCCATGTGGTGAAGTAGGACACACCCGGGAAAGCATTTAAAAATTCTCCCATCGGCGTGTGACTTATATGTTAACCCTCAACCGACGGTGTGAACATCATATGACGGGAGAGAGAATATTGGCCACCCCTGCGGTGCCCATTATATGACGGGTGCCTTTTTGATGATGTTATGAGCTCTGAGAGAGAGTCCGCACGTTGGGAGGATGATAGCTGGGCTTCGACTACTAGGCACCACCGCCGGGCCGTCACTGACATGTAGTATGCCTCAACTCCATCTCCGTACCTCGCGAGATAAGGAAAAAAACATGGAAATTACCGTATTTTAGGGTATTTTTCATCTCCGGTTACGCAATCGCTACAAGATATCCCGTGGTTGTACAAGGATGATTCAGGTGTCATTGGAAAGCTCTATTATCGCCCTTTCACGGATATATAATTGCATTACGTTCTGGCTCTTGCTTATGCATGAAAAAGAGCATGGAATGAAACTCGTTTTCGGTATATATACCTGCCCAGCAATACGGTCATGTCAACAAGCATGCCCGCTTCTAAGGAGTTAATAGCACTACCTTATAGATTTGTAAGCTTCTAATTATTACTGCGATAGTGAATCATAATTTTATGTCAATCATGCTATTGATTATGTAAAAAAAAAATGAATATTCGATTTAGTTTCAGTTTATCCATCAAGAGGAATTTTAAATATAATTGCCCATTTTTTTCATTGCCAAATTAAGCCACGAATGAAAAGCATAATTATTTCAGATTATCCGGTAACTCAAATCAAAAGATAAGACCCAGCTAGAATTGATAGGGTGATAATGCCTTAATCTTTCTTTGAAGTTGAAAGCCGTTTGAGCTATTATCTTCGAAAAGAAAAAAGTGTTATTATTATTATTTTGTTTTGTTTTGGGGGGGTTTATTGTTATGATTTTTTTTTAGAAAGGACCTGTATAAATGAATGAAAACGAGTATCACATTATTACAATAATAATAATAATAATAATAATAATAATCTTCTGGTTACTTATATAGCGCCCGTTCTCTCCTCCTTCGAGGATTCGCAAGCGCTTGGCTTTCTTTAGTCTACCAGAGACCATTACCCATCCCCCTTGCTCATGGGGAGATGGTAACCGCCGGCTTTATCCAGAAAAACTTTTCAATCTGAGCGGGGATTGAACGCGAGACCTTCAAGGTGGGAATAAGGCACGCTATCAACTGAGCCAGCCGGACGCCATAATCAATCCTGCTAAGCAGAACTAAATCTCGTAATGACAACTCGGAATGTAAAGAAGCTAAACATCGTCATTCTGAGAAGCTTAAGGGGGTTCACCGGTTTTTTTGTTTTTTTATCTTTCTCTCCCTCTCTCTTTGGCTTGTATACTTTCGGCCCCATTCAGCCTACTGTTTAAGACGTTTACCCCCAACCATGTGTCAATATTTTCCTGGCGAGCGGTAGCGAGCCAGCATACATATATTTTTGTTCTGACAGCAAGCTAAATTTGTAAATTTTTCGATAGAAAAATGTCTCCGGCGAAGCAGTTTTCACCATACAATTCTGGCTTCCTATCGCTCGCCAGGAAGAAATCGACACCTGGATGTGGGTAAACGTCTTAAAACAGTAGGCTGAATGGGGTAGAATGGATACAAGCCAAAGAAAGAGGGAGAGAAAGAGAAAACAAGCGAGAAGGGCCCCCTTAATGGAGTTGATGGACTGACAACAATAAGCACTTGCAAAAGACTAGAAATTGGATCGAAGACGGTGGCCTAAAAATAGAAAGTAATTCCCGAAAACCAGAGACGGGAATGGGATGGTGGAGATGAAATGGGATCCCGGCATCACCATTACCATCACCACCATGGTGATGGTAATGGTGATGCCGGGATTGGGAATGGTAGTGACAAATATAAGAATAGTGGTGGCGGGAATGGGAATGATGGTGTTGGTGGATATGGGACTTGGAATGCAGGAGGCTTTAGGGAATGGTGTAAAGAAACAGGGATGACAATTTTGGAATAAGGAATGGGAGTGGTGGATATAAGAATGGTAATAGGGAGAAGGTATTGTGAATGCCAGAGAACGAACTAACAATAGTTTAATAGGAGTGGGAATGGTGAAGAAGGAATCAGGAATGGTGGACAAATATTCATGGACATGCAATGGAAATAGTAGAAGTAAAACTGGAAACAATGAAGATGTAACTAAATATGATGGAGGTGGGACTGGTTGATATAAGAATGGGAATGGTTGAGAAAGAACTTGAAATGATAGAGACAATACTGAGAATAATAGAGATGGGGCTCGGAATGGAGACAATAGTGAGTATGATGGAGAAGGCAATGGTGGAGACGGGACTGGGAATGACGGAGACAATGCTGATAATGGTGGAGAAGGGACTGGGGATGACGGAGACCGTGCTGAGAATGGTGGAGAAAGTAATGGTGGAGACAGGACTACAAATGACGGAGACAGTGCTGAGAATGGTGGAGAAAGTAATGGTGGAGAAGGGACTACAAATGACGGAGACGGTGCTGAGAATAATGGAGAAAGGAATGGTGGAGACTGGACTGCGAATGACGACGGAGACAGTGCTGAAAATGGTGGAGAAAGGAATTGTGGAGACGGGACTGGGAATGACGGAGACGGTGCTGAGAATGGTGGAGACGGGACTGGGAATGATGTAGCAGCGTCTTGTGTTGGTCCCTGTTGTTTGCGTTCACCTAAAGCTACACAGGCACGGCATGGGGGAGGAGAGGGAGGGTAGTAGTGGTAATTGGGTGGATGGGTAGAGAGAGGTTTGGGTGGAGAGGGCACGAAGATAGAGTAATAGTAAAGTCGCTATAGGTAGCGCCAACGAACTTGACAATGATTTCGATCCCTGACCTCTTCGTAACTCAAAAGGACCTTGAGCAAACTGGCTGTAAATTTCCACACCTCTTTCCTGGTGGACTCTTCCCAACGATACAAATGTCAGCCCGATTGCTTTAATTAATTTGGAGTTATAGGACGTTAATATGTCCAGATTAATGTCAAGTTCGTTGGCGTATGGGGCAGGGTAGTGATGAATGGGTAAGGAGTGTGTGGTTTGGGGTAGCCAGGTGAGCGAAGGTATTATACAAAGGAATACAAAGGGAGCCAAGCAACAACAGAAATAGCAAACCCTGGAAATAGCTTGCCCTTTAAATCAAAGTGTTCAACAGTGGTTTAGAGTGTTCAAGGGACAATTAGAAAGGGAAGTACTGCCCTAGGACTAATGTCCCTGCCAGGGTTAGGAGATGTTAGTAGGTGTCAAATTGGGTTAATAACATAACACAGCTAAAAGCGATCCTTCGTGTATCTGTGGAAAAGTGAGTATCATCTTAGTTAATTATTTATAAAATGAGAGGGGTGGGAAGGGGGAACGAAGTAGTGGAAGGAGGGGGATGACAAAATTATTTGTTGAGTAAATGGATAGGGTGAAAGAGGAGGGTCAGTGTAGGAGAATCGTGGGACGGGAGGGGAGGTAATGGTGGAAGGGTGGGCAGGAAAGGTTGTGGATAGAGGATGAGATCAGTGCAAGAAAGAAACTGGAGGAAGAAAGGGTAGGTAGTGGTTGAGATGCGAACGTGGTAGCACAGTAAAGTGTAGAAAGGGGATAATGGAGATTAAAGAGTTGAGGTGCTTTCCCAGTGTATACCACCTCCTCTATGTAGGGAACGTGGTACCCGCCTTGCAACACAATCCCACCCATACTCTGTACAACAATTGTTGTTCCTACTGTATTCTGCTGGGGATTTGTTTTGCCCAACTAATTATCTTGCCTATTCAATGTTGGAAGGAGTTGTGGGTGGGGAGAGAGCTTTCTGCTTGTTGTCTTTACCTTCCACTTAGTAGCATATGTTATGTTAGAAATAAGTCCGAATTGCCTAGTAGGGACAGCAAGGTCTTTGCAGTCTGGGTATCTTTATAACGCTCTGTTGTTGTTGTTGTTGTTGTTCCCCAAGCTGCCTGGCTGAACAGCCCCAAGGCCCCGAGCAAGGCCAAGGCCATAACCGAGCGCCCCTACAGAACCCTCCCTGCCGACCACAATAAAGCCTGGGTGACCGAAGCGACTCCATGGCGGGGAGCTGAGGAGGGTGCGGAAACGCCCGGGAAACCAAAGCCCCACCCAGGGCCCTGTGCCTCTCAGCAATTATGAAGAGAAAGCTGAGGGGCAAAGGAAAAATGTGACGCTTTGGCTTCCAATCTTGATAGATTGGGAGGTCAATCCACGGAAGAGACGCAGTCACTTGTATTGAGATCTAGAAAATAAATAAATAAACGGAACAGTCAGAGTAAGCTATGGGTATGGCAGAGATCGCTCAGTTCTCACTCTGATAGACCAGCCCATCACTCTGTAACTCTATGTAACTTTCTCTTTCATCAACATACCACAAAATCTCTGATCCCTGATTAGAGGGGGCTGTCGGGGACTTAAGGATTGACCCGGGCCTAATCCCCGAATCAGCTGATGATGATAGTGGTGAGACCGGTGGATTATTTCCCTGTGGATGCATAGCGGGCCGAGGGATGGGAGGAGGAGGGAGGAAGAAGAAATTGGAGGACGAAATCTATAAGAAAATAAAAGTAGAGAACGAAATAGTATAATAATAACATTGAATAATTATGATAGAATGAGGAGAAAAGGTGGTGGAACAGAACTGAGAGAGGGAAGAGGAAGTGAAAGAAAGGGGAGAAGAAGAGGAAATTTGATAGAACGGAAAGAGCTGTGAAGATAAGGAGAGGAAGAAAATGGAGAGATAATAATGACGATGATGGTGATGGTAAAGATGAAGTGAAGAAGAAAAAAGAGAGAGGTGTGAAGCAGAAGGAGAGGGTATATTTATAAAGAAAGAAATAGAAGGAGGAAAAGAGGTTAATTGATAATAACAGATAAAGTGTGTGTGTGGGTGTGAGTGTGAGTGCAAATGAGGAGAAATAGGAATATGTGTATAATATAGAAAAATATAAATACATTATTGGGAATGAAGTAAGGAGGATGGGGGAGAATTGACAACAATAATGACAACATAATGAAACTATAAAATATGAAAGAAAAGGAATAATGCTTAGATAGTAAGACATGAGTGACACAGACACAACAGAGAAGGTGAAACAAAGGAAAGGAGAAGTAGGCGATTTACCCCTTCTGTACCAGCGACATCTTTTGAATTTCATTCGTGCTATATTTAGACGATTGTGTACAGCTTAAGGGGGGTGACCTGTTTTTGTTCTGTCCTATTCTATCTTTCTCTGGCTTGTATCCGTTTGGCCCCATTCAGCCTACTGTTTTGAGACGTTTATCCCCATCCAGGTGTCAATTTTTTACTGGTGAGCGGTAGCGAGCCAGCATATTTTTTATTTTTGTTTGACAGCAGGCTAAATTTGCACATTTTTCGATAGAAAAATTTCTCCGGCGAAGCCGGATTTCTTCAAATAATGCTGGCTCGCTATCGCTCGCCAGGAAGAACTCGACACCTAGATGGGGATAAACGTCTTAAAATAGTTGGCTGAATGGGGCCGAATGGATACAAGCCAGAGAAAGAGAGAAAAGGACAGAAATAACAAAAAGCAGGCCACCCCCCTTAAGAACGATATGTGGTAGTAAAACGGGTTAAATGAGATAGTTCGAAGCCCCTTAATTGCTGGAGGCTCTTTATAAATGAATATAATGGTTTTATAGGCTAGTAGCTATAATATACCGTAGTTGAAAGGACGGCACGGGTTAAGAAGAAGGCGAATGAGAAAGGGAAAAGCTTGCAGAAACAACGCAATTTGTATGAAGGTCTGAAACATGATTAACCCCTTCAGCACGATGACACTCTTTTACCTTTTATTCTGGATAAAGTTAGACGATTTTTTTGTAGTTATGAAAAAACCTATGTTATTTAAAAGGTTTATTGAGATCCTATATACTCTTTTTAATCCTAGAGGTAGATCATAAGCTAAAGAAAATCATATAACGGTGACTATATAGAATAAGATGAAAAGTACGTCATGGAGTTGTGTGGTAAAACTAAACATGATTAGGAAAAGGTTACGATGAGAGAACAAGGTTGCTAAATAGAAGCATGTGTGTTGGGGAATGTAAGAATATATAATGGGAAATTGACAACACAATATAACCAAATGCATAACAAAAGGAATGGGTGCAGATAAGAACACGTTGAGAATATGGAGTAGAGGAGTTGCAGGAGGATGATAAAGGGGCAAGAGAAAACAAATTTGGTAGGAAGAGAAGCAGATATATTTACCTATCATCTATCTACTGTATATATCTATGTATTTCCAGACGCCTTACTCCCCTTTATGAGGGAGGACATACACAAAAGTCTAATCCACCCGGATGTTTATAAGGTTGTCTCCCCTAGATGAGTTGCTGACCAAGGCACATATGGTTTACAATGAACTGAGTTAAAAATATATATTAGCTCAATTTTGTTTTTGTGAAATATACTTAACCCTTGTCTAGTGGGGGGTTTTGGGCTTATTTGGGCATATTCAGGCCCTCCTGAATGATAAATCAAGTATCTGCATGAAAAGAAATGTATTCAGCAAACAACTAGGCGCTAAAAGCTTCAAAATGAGACCAGAATGAGCTACGTAGCACTCGTGGTTCTCATACAGTGGTACCAGTAACATGGGAGTTTAGCATATAGCGGTATATTTTTCCCAGCTACGCTCACTACTGGCTACACTGCCGGCCTCTCGAGAACACAGGGAGGGTGAGTTAGTGGGCGGCGGTAAGCCCTGGGTGTCGGCTGTGTGGCCTGCTGCGCTCCCGGCCATTTGCACTCTATTTTAACCCTTTAAAAGCCTTAATAATGCTCCTAACTTGCTGCTTTTTCGATACAGACTTAAGTCGGGCCCCGCTCTTTAAGTGTTAATAAAAATAACTCTCGTGCTTGGCTTGGTGAAAATTTAATAAGATTAATTTAATCCGAGATACATGGGAATATTTGTAAACATTCCTTTATGGTACTCTGGAATATGGGTCAGACAACTTGTATATGAAATGAAATACTTTCTCCAAGTGGGATTTCCCACATCCTTAATATTAACCCGGCAAGTGCGGGAAGACTCTTAAGATCCTGGGCCTAAAAAAATCCATTTAAAACACCCCAATTTTTTTTTTTTTTTTTTGCCCCTGGGCCATGCCAAATATCACTCCTCCACATCCCCTCCTTCCCCACTTCCCTCCCCTCCTTCAGTTATCACCTATTTTCCCTGTTATTCCCTTATTCTGTGGTCTATTTTCGTGCTAACATTAGCGAGTTGGTAGCAGGGCGTTGTCATCACTGTTACCAAGCGTGGGAAAGAGTGAGAGAGAGACTATTGCGTAACAGTGTCTCTCCAGACAAGGGAAGGGGAGGAGGGGAGGGAGGTTGCCTCAGCCATACATTATGTAACTCCCGGCCTGTATCGCCGATTTTGACCATCCAAGCGCTGTTTCCACTTGTTTTATTGCTGTAACAGGTTAATACCTTTATAATCAACCTAAAATTGGCGCGTATGGATAAGTATTAATGCTATTTATGGTAAAATAACGATGTTAGTGATGGGAACAGCTCAAATACGTGCGCACAGGCGTGTGGTGTCTCATACCCCCCATGCGCACGTCTTAGGTTAATAGGGACATTTTGAATATTCTTCATCACGCCTTGGTGGAGTTGATTAAAACATAGATGCTTGTCCTGACTGTCGGTGGTTCGAGCAGGGCTGAGAGTAAAACAAAAAAAAACACACACAAACACACTCGTATATGTATACAGCCGTCCGGCTGGCTCAGTTGATAGTGTTACGACCGGCACTACGAAATAAACAAGGGCACTCAATATTGGACTAGATGATAGGCTATATCTGCAACAACGGTACGCTAATTCCAAACCCTCGAACTATTACGCCGGTGAACAAAACACTTATACCCTCCAGAGTTAATCTCCTGGATAACGGGGTATCAATTAACTGGGTTTTAGTGCATTTCTACAAAGGCTTTCCGGTGACAGCAAAGCCTACTCACAACAGGAGTACTTTACGTTAATAAAATGCTCTTAAGTAATAACAATTCTTGAATAAACTATAACAAGATTTAATAAAGAAATATATGCTTACGTTAACTTTAGTGTGAGTCTGTACTCAACACTAAACTCTTCAATGCTCTATGAAAACACTGGTAGTCTAGTCCTACAGCAATCAGATATGGAATCTTCTGGAAACGTCTGATGCTCTAAGATGCTCGTTAATATAGAACAGTGTGTATCTGTGTGTATCTGACACCAAAGTGTGTATCTGTCAGGAATATTGTGTCATATTGCTTTGATAGGTGTGAATAATCTGGTTAGGCTGTCTGATCATAGATGGCGTCGTTCATGAGAGCGAGTGTTGTGTGTATGCGTTGGTGAGTTTCAATTTTGGATTCGATGCTTTACGAGACTATGTGATACTGTACAGGTATGCGCGCTAGTGTAGATTGATTCATTTGAGTTTCAGATGGTTTGTTAAAGTAAGTGACAGTTGTATAATTAATTTCTTATTTTCTTTGAGGTGGGTGTTCGGGGTATCGAATGTTGATTCAGTATGTGTTTTGACTTTTATGAATTATTGAGAGGTGATTTGGTAGAACACTTAATTCAGTCAGTCAGTACACCCGTGAACCAAAGTTTCGGCACCCCCTGAACAGGCAGTAAGACGAAGTCAAGGTTGAAGACAGGCCGGACGATCGAAAAGACTCGTAGCGAAGCTGAAGTGAGGTTCACATTCCACTAACTGAAGTCTCAGCAACAATGAATATGAATCCCCACCACCATATATAAAGCCGCTGGTCGGTCAGTTGATGTAGTAGGAAATTCATCTGTGCTTGAGGTGAGTGGCTTGGATTTTTTCGTATGAAAAGTTGTCTGCCTGTGTCACATAACTGCACTTGCATAAAATTGTCTACTGTTTTTTGGACACATTAAAGATAGTCATTATTTAATTATTTCCAGGGGAATTCCCTCCCTTTTTTGTGATTGCGTGATTTGGATGGCTACTTATTCCTCCAAACAGTGCCACAAAACCGATCCACGGTTAATAAGTGTTGTCACTTGTTGCTTAACACCCAAAGAGACAGATCTCCGTTAATAAACACTGTGTGTTCTCTTATGAGAAATGGACGTTCGCCAAGGCCGTGCGTGGCAACGCCCACCTAACACTCAAGCCAATCGCCCGGAGGTGATAACAAGAAGATCCCTGATAGTGGGCTGGAACCACAATTAGTGAAATAGGCCGGCTCATGGGGATCAGTAAGAACACTGTCAGGCGATGGGTAAGGAGGTTCGAAGGTGAGCATGATTCGAGTAATAGCACGTAATATTATTTAATGAGAAATTAGTTAATGTCATTTCAGTGACAACTAAAATTGTCATTTCAATGGAATTCGGAAATAGCTGAATGCTGGATTATCCAATAAATACCTTAAGAGACTTCTCAGTGTAAAATATAATATACAGTATTAGCATGAATGCGCAGCTTAGCCTAGGTAGTGTAGGCACTCAAACCGCCCCGTAAGGTGCAATAAGTCTGTTATAGTTTGAATATCTTCGTAATTCTTTGTGTTCCATTCCTTCCGGCTTCTAAACCCCCTCCCGTCTCCCATACACCCCTCCCCCCTCTCATCCTCCCTTCCACCCCCCACCCCCTCTCATCCACCCTTCCACCCCCACCCCCACCCCAATCCCTCCTCTCCCTCCCGCCTCCCGCTCCTGTCTCTCCTACACCCACTTCTCCCTTACTTCCCCCTCCCTTCTCTCCTTCCCCTTCTCCCCTTCCCCCTCTCCCCTTCCCCTTCTACGAATATTGGCTAACCTTTCTACTCGCGTGAACTGGGGAAAATAAAATTTGTTTCATTAATGTTGTTTAATGTTCTGTTTTTACATCTAGATGATTAATTAGGTTTAAACTTCCCCAGGAACCTGCTGATTCCATAACAAATAATTGTTTGGGGAATATTTCCACTTCGTTAAGTGGGAGAGGAATAGTCTCAAACGACCGTCGACGTGGACACTCCACCAAGAGTGTTCCTTTGTTTTCTATACAAGATGACTGTTCGATAACATTAGATTAGGATGGTTTGATTTATTAGGCAAAATTTACTGGAAAACCGATTGCGATTAATTTTAAGGAGTATCCTATATCCCAGCCTAACCTCGCCAAGCTGTAGGTGGGGACGTGTCAGGCAGCCTCTGTAAATTTCTGTGACAGACTGTAAAAACGGCACTTCCCGCTAAATCCTCTTTTCATATTAACCCTTTCACGATCCTGACGCCATTTGACGATGTCTTCTGGCTGTCATTAGCCGTTTTTATTGGAAGTATCTGAGGGACTTGAAGGGATAAAGAGTATCACCATCCACCATCTGACTCCCACATCCCCTTTCTAATCTGAATAAAATAGTCCAATACTACCCAGCATAGAGAAGAGAAAGGCGTCCTCGGAACGTGAAAGGGTTAACTAACCAAAGCTAGCTATCCTTTTCTACAGTCACGAACAATTTTTATCAAAGTGTAAAGCCATTGTTAACGCTCTTAGGATCCGAGGACGCCTTTCTCTTTTTCTTTCCTGGTTATTATTAGACTATTTTATTCGGATTAGGGATGGGATAAGACCGTGGTGGAACGAAAGTCATTGATTGATTATGTATGTGTGGATGGACGAATGAAGAAATCTGTGATGGATGCTAGGGTGTATAGGGGTATTGGAGGGGGTCTGTCTGATCATTATGTAGTGGTAGCTAAGGTTAGGATACAAAAGAAGTGGGTGAGGAGAGCGGGAGGGAGGCGAGAGGAGGGTGGAATGGTGAGGAGGGTGGAGAGGTTGCAGGAGGAGGAAGTCAGGGAGGAGTACAGGAGAGCAGTGGAAAGACGACTAGGTGGGTTCGACCTGGAAGTTATGGAGGAAGTGGAGGAGATGAGCAAGGTGTTTAAGGATGAGATCTGTGCAGCATGTGAGGAGGTGTGTGGAGTGAGGAGAAGAGGGAGGGGAGTGAAAGGTACAGCATGGTGGACAGAAGAGGTAAGAATAGCTGTGGAAGAAAAGAAGAAAGCATATAGAGAGTGGTTGGGTAGTAGAGGGAATGAAGATTCCGAGAGACAGAAACGAGCGAGGTACGTGGAGAGTAAGAGGGTGGTGAAGAGAGTAGTGAAGGAAAGTAAGAGAAGAGTAGATGAGGAATTTGGAAGGAATCTGAGTGTAAAATGGAGGGAGAGTAAGAAACTGTTCTGGAAAGAAGTCAAGAAAGTTAGGGAAGGTAGCAAGGGAAACAGTAAGGGTGTGAAAGATAAGAATGGGAGAATGCTAGCCGAGAAGCAAGAGAGAGTCGAAAGATGGAGGGAGTACTTCAGTGAGTTGCTAAATGAAAGGAATGAAGAGCCAGCAAACATAGCTGGATATGGTATGGGAGGGAGAAGAAGAGAAGTAGTGGAGGAGGAGGTGGGGATCAGGAGGTCAGAAGTGTGGGAAGCCATGAAAAGAGTGAAGTTGGGGAAAGCACCAGGAACAGATGGAGTGTGTGGGGAAATGTTGAGGTATGGTGGTGAGATAGTGATAGAATGGGTATGGAAAATGTGCAAACTAGCATGGGAGAAGGGGAGTGCACCCGATGACTGGAAGACTGGCATAATAGTCCCCCTATATAAGGGCAAAGGGGAAAGAGGAGTGTGTGGTAACCACCGAGGAATATGTCTTCTAAGCGTAGTAGGGAAGGTATACAGTAGGGTAGTGATTGAGAGAGTGAGAGTGAGAACGGAGAAATGGATAGGCGACGAGCAGGGAGGCTTTAGGAAGGGAAGAGGATGTGTAGATCAGATTTTTACCCTGAATTGTGTTGTGGAGAAGTATCTGGAGAAGAAACAAAAGGTGTATGTTGCCTTTATGGACTTGGAGAAGGCCTATGACAGAGTGGATAGAGAAGGTTTGTGGAAAGTACTTAGAATATACGGAGTAGAGGGCAAGTTGCTGAAAGCAGTGAAGAGCATGTATGAGGGTGCAAAGGCGGCAGTACGTGTGGAGAGTGAGCAGAGCGAGTTCTTTGACCTGAATGTTGGTTTGAAACAGGGGTGTGTGATGTCCCTGTGGTTGTTTACTGTATATATGGATGGAGTTATGAAAGAAATACTATCAAGAGCAGTGGATGTTGGTGTATCGCTGAAAAGGGAGGGAATTGAGTGGAAGCTACCTATACTGCTGTTTGCGGATGATACAGTTCTGATGAGTGATAATGAATGGGAGTTGCAGGGTCTGGTAAATGAGTTTGGAACAGTGTGCGAAAAACGGAATTTGAAGGTAAATACGGGGAAGAGCAAGGTTATGGTCTTCGAAAGGGGTTAAGTCACAGAGTGTGAGGTGAAGCTGAACGGTCAGGCTATGGAGATCGTCAACTCTTTTAAGTATCTGGGCAGTGTGTTGAGTAAAGATGGGACTATGGATGAAGAGGTACGGGAGAGGGTACAACAGGGGAAGAGGGTTGTAGGAACGCTAAAAGCAGTAACAAGAAATAGGGTGGTCAGTATGGAAGTGAAGAAGTCCTTGCATGACAGTGTGGTAATCCCGACACTGACTTACGGAAGCGAAGCATGGACGTTGGTTGAGAGACTCAGACCAAGAGTGAGAGCAGTGGAAATGAATTACTTAAGGAGTGCGTGCGGAATTACATGGAGGGATAGACAGACTAATGAGGAAGTAAGAAGGAGGTGTGGTGTGGAGGTAGATGTGCTGGAAAGTGTGAAAAGGAACAACTTGAGATGGTTCGGCCATATGGAACGTATGGAAAGCGAGAGAATGACTAAGAGGGTGTACGAGAGCGAGGTGGAGGGACAGAGGGGGAGAGGTAGACCGAATATGAGGTGGAAGGATGGAGTGAGGAACTACATGAATGAAGGCGGTGCTGGTTGGGGGGAGGGGCGTCGACTGACTGGGGACAGAGGTGCATGGGGCGGTTCGTTCGTGGCCACCCCTTCGGGGATCACGGCGTCAGGCAATAGATAGATAGATAGATCGGGATGGGATACGGAGCTCAGAGTGAATGGTGATACGCTTTACCCGTATAATTCCCTCAGATCCTTCCTTAACTGTATAAAAACGTCAAACAATTGGCAGAAGAAGATGCCAAAAGGCGTCAGGATCCTGATAGTCATTTTACAACTATAATACAATATTACTTATTATATTTAAACTGATTAATATTTTTTTAATTCCTGCAGGTGAGGGGCATGTTAAAACAAGATCGAGATCTGGCCGCCCTC